>CAUYSK010125667.1:0-12755 GCA_963575035.1 Avahi laniger
GAAAGGAAGTGTTAGAAATTGAGGAAAGGAAGTGTTAGAAATCGAGGAAAGGAAGTGTTAGAAATTGAGGAAAGGAAGTGTTAGAAATTGAGGAAAGGAAGTGTTAGAAATTGAGGAAAGGAAGTGTTAGAAATTGAGGAAAGGAAGTGTTAGAAATTGAGGAAAGGAAGTGTTAGAAATTGAGGAAAATGAAGAAACCAAAGAAAATCAGAACCAGAAGATACACCAACTTTCTTCTCCAAATGGTGCCACTTATTAAAAAAACTGTACTTCACCGTACTACAGGATAAGGTGTTTTCAAATCAAGAATCTCAGTAAACCATAGAAAGTCACGTTTAAACATTCAACAACCCAGGAATACAGTACTCATGAAAACCCTTCCTTAGAAATCTACTGGAAGGGGAGCTTCAGCTCACCAGATATGAATGGGTAAACTGCAGCAAAATAACAGATGATGGACACTGAATATGTTCTATTATATGATATACATATACACACACACACAGGCACACATATATATAATTGTATATCTAGAGGTAGAGAAAACAGTGAAAAAATAATATGTAACTAGTATATATTCTGACAAAGTTAAAAATATACAACTATAAAATGGGAGCATAAAAGAAAAAGAAAGGAAAAAGTATAATACACTCACTGAATACCGTATAGTGATAAATGAACATCATTTTAAACTTACAACCAAACAGAAGCCTAAATAAGGAATAAAAGGACTAAGGGCAATATAAAAGGTAATAGTACAAAAGTAAGCACTAGAAAAAAATGCAAACTTTCCTAACTACCAAATTAAATACAGTACCTTCTCTTCCTCCCAAAGCAAGCAAGGAAACAGGACACATGGGCAAACATAGTAACTATAGCAATATATGCCACAAATATAAAAAATAATATGACAGAATTGAGACTAAATATATCAGTCAAATCAATACATGTAAATGAGCTCAACTTACTTATTAAAAAGATTTTCAGATTAGCTCACAAATAAAACTCAACTCTATGCTACATACTGTAGACACACTCAAAACAAAAGGATTCAGGAATGCTAAAAATAAAGGGATGTACAAAGCTATATCAAGCAAATATAAACAATAAACAGGCAGGTTGATGGATGATCTTTATATTGAACAAGGTATAAATCAGATCAAAAAATGTTAAACAAGACAAGGAAAGACATGTTAAAATGAAAAAGATCATATAATTCATAATAAAAACGGTATTTCTTAAATAGACATGAATACAATCATCACCTTTATAAAGCAGAAACAACAGGAAATAAATGCCAAGAGAAATGGTCAAAAATGAAATGATACAAGACATGAATGTATCATTCCCAGACCAAGAAAATCAAGTGAACAAAAAACAAGGGAGAGTATAAAATACTTAACATATAGTGAATAAGGTAGGTTTTGTGAATATATATTAAATTTTGCCACTAATAATAATTTACACATCTTCTTCTCAAAGATATATGGAATATTTACATAAATTGACCATATATCATCACGTCACATAGAAATCTTCAATAATTCCCATAAAGAGATATAATCCAAACTACATTATCTGATCAGAGCACAAGATAAATGGAAATTAATAAGAAACAAAAAACAATTCTTTTCCTGTTGAAAAATGTAAAAACTCTCTACTAAACAATTCTTTGGTAAAAAGAAATGAAATTGCAGAATTTCTTTAAAAAATAATGATAAAAACACTCCATATCAAAATATATAGAATATAATTAAAGCCATGTTCACAGGGAAATGTATAGCCATAGGAGTTATATCAATAAAAATGAAAGAACGAAAAAAGAATCAAAATCTCCATTCCAAATCCTAGGAAAAACAAACAATGTAAGCCACAAGAAAGAGCAAGAAAGGAAAGTGGTAATAATAAAAGCAGAAATTAATTATTAGGAAAAAATAAAATTAATAACTTAAAATGCGGGTTCTTTGTGGGGGAAGTCACTTACTAACTTATTGAGGGATAAAATGTATATTTACCTAAATATGCATAATAAGGAATAACCACCAAAAGAGGGAATTAAAATATTTTGAGACCATTTTATGAAGATAATAGAAATGAAATAGCAATTTCCCAGTAAATTTGATGGCATTAAACATAATACTTAAGTAGATTAATTTTTAAATATAAAACTTAAGTAGATTAATTTTATAGGGGGAAAAATAGAAAAATTACAGGAAAAAAACTACTTCATTAAAAAGGTAACAGGCCCTGATAGCTTCACATGGGAATTCTACCAAACCCTCAAACAACAGATAATCCTAATTCTGCTTAAATTGTTTCAGGGCATAAAAAAAGAAAGAACATTGCCAAACGTTTTTTATGAAGTAAGTATAACTTTGCTAACTAAACCTTAAGAAGATGATACTGTACAATCCCAGTTAATTATCGTTCACCCTTTGGCCAGGAGTGGTGGCTCACTCCTGTAATTCTAGCCCTCTGAGAGGCTGAGACAGGAGGATTGCTTGAGGTCAGGAGTTCGAGTGAGCAAGAGTGAGACCCCCTCCACGTCTCTACTAAAAAATAGAAAAAATTAGCCAGGCGACTAAAAATCGAAACAAAAATATTAGCCAAGCATGGAAGTGCTCACCTGTAGTCCCAGCTACTCCAGAGGCTGAGGCAGGAGGATCACTTGAACCCAGGAGTTTGAGGTTGTTGTGAGCTAGGTTGATGCCGTGGGACTCTAGTCTAGACAACAGAGTGAGACTCTGTCTCAGAAATAAATAAATAAATAAAAATTATTGCTCACCCCACAAATACAAGCACTTGCACTTCCCAACCCCATGGTGTGGAGGGGGCTAAACTTGGGAAGCCCTGAGGACAGCTTCCGACAAGCACTAGACATATTTACATTGCCCTGATTTCCCTGCTTGGGATACCTGAGCCAGGATTGAGTTGCTGCAGTTATTGGACCTGGCATTGAATTGTGCCAAAGGCAATGGAGGGAGAACCTTTCATTTTTGTCTCGACAGCAAGCTGAACTGTCTCCTGCCCCACCACCCTATTCGCATAGGAGTTCCCAACAGCTCCTTCTCCCCTTTCCCTCCACTGAGGAGTTTCTCAGTTTCTTCCATTTTTCTTCCCTTTTTCCTCTGGGGTGGATTTGGGAGGCGATGGAGAAAGATCCAGCAGTCCTGCCAGGTCCACCCCTTGGTTAGAAATGGAACCGCTGCCGAGAAGGGAAATTTGCCCAATTTGACTAAAACATAGCATTCTTGAAAGGGAGTAGTGGAAAGTAAGCTTAGAAAGTTACTTCAGAGTTATGAAGGGTAGCAAATGACTTAATTTTGGCTTTAAACTAGATCTCGTAGATCCCTGAATGTTTTCTAGCAAAGGAAGATTTTTACTGAAATGGCTCTCAAGAAAGGTCAATCTAGCGATATATAGTCATTTAGGTAGTGATCGCGGTATCCTAGAAACCCCTACCGACTCTTCCTACATACTTTTCTTTTTTAAACAATTAAATTTGGATTCCATATTAGAAGCCTCGACCTTTCCCTTTTTGTAGGATTTTTGGTGAGTGTGTGCTTTTTTAAACACAATCGCCTCCACATCCTGATCAAAACAGAAAGCCTTCAAGTTCTCAAAGTCTGGGCTGCAGAATGACAGTCTGGGCGTCACCTGGGAACTTGTCACAACACTGGCTCTCAGGCCCTACCCAGACCTATGGCGTCAGAATCTCCACTTCAACAAGACCCTCAGGGGATTAGTGTGCACATAAAAGTATGAGAAGCAGTGGCCCAGACATCATGAAATAGCATCTGAAAAGGATGGATGCAAGGGAAAAAAAAGGACTCCAAAAAGTGGTGAAGATCAGAAAAGACAATAAGATTTCAGATAGGGTTACTGGAGGTATGTGATATTTGGCCAAAAAAAAAACATATTCATAATGAGTTTGACTGTAGTTAATAGCTTACAGCTGCCTTGTTGCTTCTTTTCAAAATAATTTAAATTGTTAAATCATAGAAATATTTCAATTTGGAAAAAAATCAGTAGAAATCCTGCTAGTATTCCTGCACTCTCGAAGATTCTGCATAGCTTATGTTTTTAATGAAGCTATCCATCTGATTTTTCATTTTCTTTCCTACAATGTGGTAGATTTAGAGTCTTTCCCCAAAGTTCCCTTTGTCACTAACCTGGGCATTTCTCCAAGCCCAAAGATAGTAGAGAAAATTAGAGACTCTTCCTACATACTTTTCTTTTTTAAGAAAATAGATCTGGTTTCCATATTAGCAAGCCTCAACCTTTCCTTGTGTGTAGGGTTTTTTGGTGAGTGTGTGTTTTTTTAAAATACAATTACCTCCACATCCTGATCAAAACAGAAAGCCTTCAAAAGAAGCTAAACTCATTAGTGTGCAATTAAAAGTGTTCATTTATATAATTTATACAATTTCTTACTGAATATACTTGGAGTTTTATAAATATCATGATGGAATAATAGAAATTTGAAAGCATCTTAAACAGTCAAGTCCTGTAAAAGCTATCAATCATTAATACAATGTCAATTTGGTTAATCATATAGAAATAATATAAATAACATATAAAGAATAAAACAGAAATAGAAAGTATATTCATGATGAAAGATGAGCCCCTCTGTGTAATACAAATGTACCAACACTTCTCCCGGAATGTTTCACCTTCATGTGAAAGTTAAAACTAAGATATTTATTTGATCTCAGTAATGTCCTAATTCATTCCCGACAACAAAAGGTTGCTCTACAGACATGTTGAAAAATTAAATATCTGATTGCAAACTAAACAGTAATAGAAAAATCAGTTTTTAGAAGTATCTAAGCATTTTTTTACAATGCCTCTCATAGGACAGTAAAAGAAACAACCTAATAATTTTTATAGTAATGTTTCAGTAATTACATAATCTCTTCCTTTGGTCCCAACCTCACTGTTTAAATTTCTAGTCTTTTCTCTGAAGCTCACATATCGCTTCCCCAGGCACCGTAACTTCCTATGTCTATGTTTTTTTCCTCATTCTATGTTCGTGTTCTACCAAAATATACTTTCATCTATCTCTCTGAAAACTTAATTTCCAATATATCTAGTTTTAAAAACTCAAATAAAATAGGTACATGAAGAGCGTTAAGGGGCTTTGCTGGTCTTTGTAATTCTCCTGCGTTATTAATTCCACTACATATCTGAGTAAAATAGGACATGCAATCTTTTCTCCCTGATGAGTTGAAATGAATGAACTCTTTCTTCATCCCTTGATCATAAATTTTTCTTGAAGCGTATATGTACAACATTCCTTCAGGATATATTAGTTCAGAGCAATTATGAAGACTACAGGGAATGTCTCACTTTTCCTTGTGCTGATTGTTCTGACTTTAAATTGCTTTTTGGACTAAGTTAATGTCTTTGCTTCACAAAAATCTTTGTGGTATGATATTAGAGATGGAAACTCTAATATTTGTTATTAGCACTGTAGTCTTCTTAAAGAATGATGGAGACTATCCAGGAAATAGTTTTAAAATCACAGTTAACAAATTGTTACCAGAATAGACCTTGCTTCCAGATTATACAAAATAATTAATTTCATAATATAAAAATCTTAATGGATTCCAGAAGTTGTAATTGGTCAAGGCAAAGAAAAAATAAATGAGGCAGCATTTCCTGGATAAGAGTCCTGGCACTTATCTGTAGGATAATTAATTTTTGATTAAACAGAAGGTTAAAAAGTGCTATTGAAATCAAACTACCATGGATAAGGAAAGGTATCCAAAGTGTACATATATGCAGACAGAGGTTATGGTCTTGGTGAAGAATGGACCAAATAGTAACTGATAAGAATTTAAAAATGATCAAAGGTATAAAGGCTATGAATTGCTAATTCAGAGTAGAGGATATATAGACCAATAATTTGAAAGATGTCAGAATTCTTTTTTGTTGTTCAATGTCAATAGAAACAAGAAAATTCAAACTAAAGAAAAATGGCATCATTTTCCAGCCTTCAGATTAGCAATAAAAAACAAATATTAATCTAGTGCTGGCAAGAATGCAGAGAAATTGACACTCATTTACATTGATGCTAGGAGCCCAAATTACTACAAACATTTTAGAAGTAAATCAGCAACTATCTATTAAAATTAAAACTACACATACTTTGACCCAGAAATTGTATTCTGTAAAATATGTCTGACAGAAAAAACCAAAAGTATCAGTGTACAGTGGTATTTCTACAGTGATGTTTATTGAAGTATTATTTACAGTGAAAAAAATAAACTCTGGAGACATCCAGATGTCCACAAGCAAGGAAACACATCAGAACAATGTGTATTTTTTTTTATCTTTTTTCAGGCAAAAAAAACTCCTTACATTTATTTATGTTTACATTTGTTCGTGTGTGCCAAGGAAGACGATGGAAGGATATATGGCACATATTAAGCTGATTACCTCAGGATGGTGAGGCTGGAGGCACTGAGGTAGGGCGATATTATTAGTTTTTCCTGTATTTATTTTGGTAATGTTTCACTTGTTAAAAGGAACACACATCACAGAATCATGAAACTGTGGACTATGACACAATTGGGCACTTTAAAAAACAACAAAATATTTTGAAAGTAAGTTCCACATATTTATTTGTCACTAACACATTGATTGTGAAAGACCTCAAGCATAGACACAAAAATTAACGTAACTAAACATATATAGACAATTAACCTTGTGTATAGGTATATCTTTGTGGTTCCCATCTTGGTTTTCCCACCTCGGTAATGTTTACCGAGGAGGTTTGAAACTTCCCTCTCGGTATGATCTCTGATTACATAGAATGATTCCCCCCTGGGGAAGGAGTCATAAGGGGTCACAGGGGTCTGGATTAGAATGCGTGAGCATCCTGTGTAGTTTGAAAAAATTCCCCAGACATTCTGTTACACCCTCTTCCAGGAAGCATATCCTTCCCCTCTTCACTTAGGAATCATCGTGTTTTATGATCACTCTCAGGCAGTTCAGTTCAACAAGCAGAGCATTTATTGTGTATCTGTCACATGTTTAGCATTGTGCTAGACTCTTTGGGGAATCCCAAATCATGTTTGTTTTTCAGCTCACTTCAAGCCATGTTCTCCCCCTGTGGCTCTTTGGAACCTGGACTTCTAGTTGTGTCAGTCAAGTCTTACTTATCTTTTCAGACCTTCTACTTTTTTTTTTTTCCTTAGAGATGGGGTCTCGCTATGTTGCCCAGGCTGGAATGCAGTGCCTATACACAGGTACAATCATAGTGCCTTGCAGCCTTGAACTCCTGGGCTTAAGTGATCCGCTCCCGCCTCAGCCTTCTGAGTAACTGAGACTACAGGCATGCACCACCAAACTCAGCTCAGACCTCCTATTCACAGAGCTGGCATCCACGGCAACAGTCCTGGACAGTTTACTTTCCTGGCTCCGTCCTCCTCTCTTCACCCGATAAATGTTGGTTTTCCCAGAAGCTTCATAACTGATCACTTAATGGGGGAAATCTCATGCCCACTCGCAGTTGCTACCATTGCACACCCTGGTGAGTCCCAATTCTGTATGTCTGGCCCAGTCTTCTGACTGTACTCCACATCTCACCTCCTACTGCCTCCTGGCATCTCTGCTTGGGTGTCTCACAGACAACTCACAGGCAGCAGGGATAAACCCAGACTCTTTCACTTTGCCCCTGGATCTATTCTTCCTCCTCTATTCCTTGCAATCACAATGCTTCCTCAAACCGTTCAAGAATCTAGAAGTATTAATTAGTCTTGTCTCTTCCCTCCTTCTCACCTTCCATATCCAGTTGGTCACTAAGTCCTGAGAGTGTTGCCTTCTTAATATTTCTCCATGATCTCCACCTCTCCTTGGTTAGGCTCTCAGGGAGAAATTCAGTAGTAATTTTTGTAAGTAGTCTCTACCTCCCTTTTGCTCTTTCCAAAGATAAACCATCCAATGTACCTTCCATAATTCTACCAAAGGGACTGTATAGAATATCAAAGTACAGTACCAAATTAAAAGAAATGTTTAATGACAATGTTAGAAGAGTATAGAAGTCGGTAAGGAGAATAATATATCTACTTTCTTCACCATAGACTCCTTCCAAAAGGATTAGATTTCTAAGAAGCAATCTGACCTCAAATGTCTTTCTTGTGAACTCCATAGGAATTTTGATCAAGAAATTTCCATTATTAGGATTGCTATTTGTAAGGGGAAAGGAAGTAGAGAAGAAGACATTGTCTGTAGTAATTTATGGAAAATCATGAGAGTCTCTTTCAGCAACTAGTCCCAGTTAGTGTCCTGATTTGGACAGTGATGAAATGAGATACAAAACAAGAAAACTGGAGCAGTGATACAGAGTGGCAAGAACAGGCTATAGGAATGGAAATAGGGGGTCTACATATACAATTATAGTGTCCCAAAGATGCCCTTTAGGTAATTCATCAGCTAACTTTGTGCTCGTCTTGGTGGTATCACTTCCTACTTCATTAGATTAAAGAAGTTTTTGTTAAGCATCTATTCTGTGCCTTATCTTAAACACTGCAGGGAATGAAAAAGAAATGTTAAACATAGTCCCCATCCCCTAGGAGCTTGCGAACTAATTGAGAACAACATAGAAGGCAAACACGCATGAAACTGTACTAAAGGAAGAGCTATAAAAACAAAAAGTAACATAAAATAGAGAGGTGCAGTAGGGTGGACAGAAGGAAGTAGCTGGTGTTGGTGGGCTCCACAGGCAGATCGTGGGGAAGGGAGATGGAGCCTGCATTGGAGTCGTCACCAAGAGGTTTTGCGGTACGTACACATTTCTGGATGCAGTATTCTTAAATAGAGGCCTTTAGAAGCGCTCCCGCCCCAGAGGGTGAAAATATAGACCAGGAAAAACGTTCATTAAAGAGCAAATCTTCACTGGTGGCTCTGTGGCCATGAATTTAAATTTTAAATGTCCTGATAACTTCTCAAACATGAAGACTAACAGCTTGGCCAAATTATTTAGTTCTCTGCCCAGAGATTGGTAAGAGAGTCATGCGGAATAATTTCTTCTCCTCTTTGAAGATCAATCAGAGAATGGGGGGTTGCACTGCAGATTTCTGAAGATTTCCCACACCGCAGAGCCCTACGAGCACAGCTCAGCATTTTATAGGAGCCTGGTATTATATCTTTAAAGAAGTAAAATGCTGCCCTCTAGTGTCCTATGTGCAAAATTGGTGAAAACAGCATTGTTTCTTTCTGTTACACAAAAGCTGCCACCGCCAAAGCAGAGAGCGATATTTAGATTTTAAATGAGTTTGCAAATAAAAGGACTAGAGCACCTTGATATGACATAAGTAAGTCTTTCAAGAAATAAAATTCAGAAACAGATCGAAGTATTTCAAAATGGGACCTGATACTCTAATTACCACCATGACTCTGCATTTGCAGATTTTTTCCCCCAAGGAGTTCAAAATTTGACTTAAAATCCAGTAATCTTGAATCCTGGTCTAATCCTTACTTTCTAGAGAAATCACACTCATCTACCTTAATTATTCAATAGAAAATTTATCAGATTCTACCTCTTCTTGCCCCTAGCCAGATGTGTTCTTTTTCTGCTTTGAATTCCAGTAAGACTTGATCTACATTTGGATGTGTCTTTTCTCTTGTTGGCAAATAATATTTTTAGTCCATTTGTGGCCCCTAAAATGGGCATAGCACATGGAGCATGTTTAATAAATGTTTGAATGAATAGATAAATGAACAAGCCTTGGATCATCAATGAATGGATAGATATGTAATAGATACCAAGTAGCTGCCTTATTTAAGCAGAGTAAAAAATGCTATTTGTTGTGTAAACACAAATGCTACTGAGGCTCATTACACCAGCTCAGAGGCCATGGAGCATGGCTTTAAAAAAAAAAAGTCAGGAAGGCAAGAATGGCTCCAAATCAAGCCTGGTCACACCAGTGTAGTCTGTTGACATCAGGAATGCCTACTCCTGTATAGCCCTCGTAGGATTATACAGGTGCTCAAGCACAAAAGCTAGGGAGAAGAAAACCTGAGAAAAGATTGAAGCAGGTTTCTCACCCCACTGCCTACAGGAAATGCTCTTCAGTGGAGCACAGAGCTAAATTTACAAGTCAAATGCTCCCTGGAAGGTTGGTACAGATGTCATGAACAATGGCCTGTGTAGGAACCACAGAACCAAATAGATTCCTGAGTTTCTGTTTCTGCTCCAGGCACTGATTCTGGGTCAGGTGCTCCGCGAGCGCTGGCTGGGAATGATGGTGCTACTGGTGTGTTGTAAGATTTAACAGCGTGTAACAATATTAGATGCCTTCCAGGTTCAGACTCTAATGACTCCTGTTTGGCCTTGAAGGAGCAAGCCGGGAATGCGTGAAGGTCAATAGCAGGCATTTATATTTGGCTCCAGACCTCTCTCAACAAACTCCTTCTTGTTCCCCTCCACTGCTGGTTGCTTGAAGCTTTCTACTCCTCAGCCTGATTCCTTAAGCTGTGCACCTAGACCGTGATTTTCTGGAGTTCTTTTATGGATAACTTGATTCAGTTATAATGTGACAGACTCCAGGACAATTTTTTTTTTTTTTTTTTTGTGTCTCTAGCTCCCAGCACCAGAGTGTAAATAAAAAGAGACTCTCTGCTGTGCTCTGTGTGGGCACTGTGACAACTTGAGGACAAGCCTGCCTTTCAGCCAGGATTATATTTCCCTGGGGAACATCAGGTCCTGGGAGAGGTAGGGGATGAGAGGTAAAAATGAACAGTGGCCTACACACACACACACACACACACACACACACACACACACACGGACACACACGTACACTCTCACACACACGGACACACACACGTGCACTCTCACACACACACGGACACACACACGTGCACTCTCACACACACACGGACACACACACACACACACACACACACAGAGTCCTAATTACCAAACTTCTCTTAAGGACATTCAAGCCCTGTCCCATTTTCTTTACCATTTACTAATTTCTTGACTTCCTTTGACCACAGTACTCAGACCTCTCTCTCTCTCTCTCTCCTTGCTGAAGACCATGATCTTTTCTCAGTTCTTATTCTTTTTGGCCCGTCTTTAACATCCAATATTTCTAACATCCTCAACTACCCATTCCTAGAACAGTTTCCTTTTGATTTTCCTCACAAAACTAATCACTGGTTAGTAGGAATCCAAGCAACTTATATTTTTTAGAGTCCAAACATTTCAGTATGCTTAAATGTTTACTCTTATTAAGTTAAAAGTTTAACAACTATTCACAGGATATAGTGACATGATCTCACTTGGAGCTGTGTGTCACCATGAAGGCCCACTGTAATAGGGCCATTGTGACAGGTGTCTCCCACCTCTCTCCCTGGCTTCCACATCTCCTTCAATAATTATTGTTTCTCTTTGTGCTGCAAGACTCGGTCCTCAGTCCCAATATTTCTCCACTTACTTACCCTTGGCCTATTGATCCCACCCTCTCATGCCAATCATCATTTTTATGC
This sequence comes from Avahi laniger, assembly GCA_963575035.1. NCBI lineage: Eukaryota > Metazoa > Chordata > Mammalia > Primates > Indriidae > Avahi > Avahi laniger. The sequence goes on from CAUYSK010125667.1 coordinate 11,500, forward strand.
TAGTGACTACCCAGTTGATTTTCCAAACGAAACCTCTCACCCGAGCCTGGATTCCAATACCTCTAGTTGACCACGGAACATCTAAATTTTACCATTTGCAAATTGAACACATCATCCTCCCTCTGGGTAGCAAACTAGCCTTTCTATTTCTCCTATCTTAAATGTTATTTCAGCAAAAGCCAAGGGTTCTATATATGGCCATCTGCAGAAAAGAAGGTGCTCACCCTATTTGAGCTTTGAGAACTGGGTGTGATGGTGTTTTGATGGGGATTGCTTTGAATCTGTAAATCACTTTGGGAACTATGGACATTTGAACAATTTTGATTCTACCCATCCATGAGCATGAAATGTTTTTCCATTTGTGTGCATCATCTATAATTTTTTTCATCAATTTTTGTAGTTCTCCTTGTAGAGATCTTTTACCTCCTTGATTAAGTGCATTCCTAGGTATTTTACTTTCTTTGTGGCTATTGTAAATGGTATTGAGTCCTTGATTTGACTCTCACCTTTGCTGTTATTAGAATATAGAAATGTTACTTATTTGTGTTCATTGATTTTGTAACCTGAGACTTTGCTGAATGTATTTATCAATTCTAGGAGTCTTTTGGTGGAGTCTTTGGGGTTTTCTAAATACAAGATCATGTCATCAATGAAAATCAATAGTTTGATCTCCTCTTTCCTGATTTAGATACTCTTTATTTCTTTCTCTTGCCTGATTGCTCTGACTAGGACTTCCAGTCCTATGTTGAATAGAAGTGGTGATGGTGGGCATCCTTGTCTTGTTCCAGTTCTTAGGGGGAATGCTTTTAACTTTTCCCCATTCAGTATGATATGGCCATGGATTTTTCATATATGGCTTTTATAATCTTGAAGTATGTTCTTTCTATGCCTAATTTGTTGAGGGTTTTTATCAAGAAAGAGAGGTCGGCCGGGCTCGGTGGCTCATGCCTGTAATCCTAGCACTCTGGGAGGCCGAGGCAGGCGGATTGTTTGAGCTCAGGAGTTCTAAACCAGCCTGAGCAAGAGCGAGACCCCGTCTCTACTAAAATTAGAAAGAAATTAATTGGACAACTAAAAAATATATAGAAAAAAAATTAGCCGGGCATGGTGGTGCATGCCTGTAGTCCCAGCTACTCGGGAGGCTGAGGCAGAAGGATCGCTTGAGCCCAGGAGTTTGAGGTTGCTGTGAGCTAGGCTGATGCCACGGCACTCTAGCCCGGGCAACACAGTGAGACTCTGTCTGAAAAAAAAAAAAA
>CAUYSK010125668.1:0-13360 GCA_963575035.1 Avahi laniger
AGGAGGGAGAGGAGGAGGGGGGAGGGGAGGAGGGAGGGGGGAGGAAGGAGGGGGGAGGGGAGGAGGGAGGGGAGGAGGGAGGGGGGAGGAAGGAGGAGGGAGGGGAGGAGGGAGGGGAGGAGGGGGGAGGGGAGGAGGGAGGGGGGAGGAAGGAGGAGGGAGGAGAGGGGAGGAGGGAGGGGAGGAGGGGACAGGAGGGGAGGAGAGAGCACAGAGAAGAGACAGGGACTACTTCCCTCCTCCCTGTTTCGCCTCATGACAGACACTGGGTCTCAGTCCTTGTACACACATCTGTGTTTTCGTTGTTTTTTCTCCTGGGTTTCTTCACTCCATTAATTTTATCACACAAGAAAATCGAGACCCGGCAGATACGCGAGGTCTCCCTCCGTCCACCACCTGTCCCCGCTCCTCCCCCCAGGGTGACACTGACAAGAGTCTGACAAACGTCCCTCCCGCTCTACCAAATACCGACTTGAAGGTGCCCTCCCCTTCACAGATGTTAGCGGGGTCCCCAGTGGTTGTGGCTTTGTGACTTGCTGCTTTGACTCCACGTGGTGCCCCGGGGCGCGTCAGTGAAACGGTGGCCGCGCAGGACTGTTTCCGGCTCAGCCTCCATGGAGGTCCTGAGTCCACAGGTGCCAGCTGCTGCTACGGCTGCGAGGGGCTGCAGGGCCGGCCACGCAGAACTCACAGGAGGCTGGGGACTCTCGGGCGCGCCAGGGGGCCCTTTTCCTTGTAATCCCGTCGTGCGCCGTCTGTGCGTGTTGCACTCGTGACAACCACAACACGGTGCGAGTCGGTGTTCTCTGAGGCGCAGCCACGCATGAAGGGCCTGTCGTGTTTGTCTTCTACGCCTTGGGGACGCCACTGGCAGTTGACAGAACACCAGTCAGATAAGACCTTCCCGCACCCTCCCCGCCCCCACCCGGTGACGGTGAGGCAGGGCTCAGAGGCGACAGCTGGTGAGCGGAGGGGGGGTGCAGCCGAGAGAGAGAGACGCACCTCACCCCTCCCCACGGCCCCTCGAGCAGCCCCACAGCAGGCTGGGGACAAGCCTTGACTGGGTGGCATACACGGCGGGGATCGTTACGTGGGGGGGACTCTCCCGTGGGCCGAACACGCTGATTACCGGCCTGGGCTTTGTTATCCGAGTGTGCCAAGCACCGTGGGCCTGGCCTGGGTCTCGTGGGGACGGCGGGAAGAGTGTCCCTCGAGTGGCACCGACGCGCAGTGGGGAGGGGGAGGGGAGGGGGAGACAGTTCTCGGTTTCCTGCAGACCAGGCCCCCGTCACGGCTGCGGACTGTGTGGGTGACAAACCGCAGGGCCACGGCCAGACACTGGCTTCAGCTGTGCCTTTCCACCACGGCAGCGGCAGTGAGCGCACCCTTCTAGACTTTGCTCTCTGCTTTCCACGGGATAACGCTCTACCCCCCTTTATCTATTAATGTGCACTCAACAAAATATATCCGTTATAAATACTTACAGTTTACAAATCGCTGGTTAAATTAGAAATCGTGCAAAATATCACATATGGCTCAGTTTTACCCTCAACTACTTTGCATCAGATAATCTTTTACTTGTAAGACGACGCCCTTCTCCATTTAAGAAATTGTTTCTATCAAACACTGAGCAGACGGGAAGGAATGTTCATCCGACACACGTCAGGTCTGACGGTTAACGAAGCCGTGCAAACCTGTGCCTAACACCCCGTTCAGGAAACGTGCGCGATGGCCCCGCCCCGCCACGCACCCTCCCGACCTCAGTGCGCCCGGCGGTGCCCTTCACGGCGCTGCCACAGACCTTCGCACGCCGAGTTCCACGCTGCGTCTTTGGACGTGACGCAAATGGGTGTTTTTCTGGTTCACGGTCCCCAGCGTCCTGCTTTTTCCACCTGACGCCCGGTTCCTGAGGTTCCATCCACGTTGCCCCCTGGCGGGCTCACTGCCGTGTCCGTGTGAGACACCGCGTGGTTTCTGGGCTCCTGCTGTCATGGGGGCTGCTGCTGTCGGCCACCCCTCCCGTGCGCGGATCAGCCCACCCCGTTTCCACAGCTGCGCAGCCCCTCCCCGGGGGGAGGCCGGGGACCTGCAGCCTGGCCCTGGCCCCGTGCTGGGCGCGTCCTCTCTGCCCCAATATCACGGAGGAGCAAAAACAAACCATCGTGCAGCGGCCCTCAAATAACTCAGCTGAGGCGGAACCAGAGGGCTCCGCTCCGGACTTAATAGCGCCATTTCTGTCAGACAGAAAATAAACCAAGTTTATGGTGTTTGGAAGGAGTCAGAGTTCAGCGAGAGCCGTGGTGATCGAGGGCTGAGCAGAGGCCCCGCCACGGCGCACGTGAAGGGCCTGGAACCTCAGCACAGACGGCCCCTCCTGTGCCTGGGGCTGGGAGGAAGCCCCACCAGGCCTGGGTGCTGAGCCCCCTGGTCAGGTACCGACGCAGGACGCCCCACGCGGATGTGGCAAACTCGAGAGCTCAGTTGATGGCGTGTTAACATCCAGAAATGCAGAGCCAGGTTGTTCCCACCCCGGAGAGGATCGCAGACCTAGATGCCCTGACCACACTTCCCTCTCAGCCACACCCTCCCCTCACCTGCCCCAGGGCCTTTGCACACAGGGGAGGTTCTGGCCCCACTGTAGAGCCCCCATCACGTCTCCCTCTGCCCAGTCTGAACCCTGCCCTGCGCGTCCATGAGCATCAAACGTGGTCACATGCGCATCTGGCCGTGGGGTCGTGTGTCCGGCAGCACCGGTGCATTTCCAGGGGCATCTCCCCAGTCTGGCCTCTGCTGGCTTCTCTGTGGACAAACGGTGTCCTCACTCACGATGCTCCCTGCGGCTGGGTGAACGCAGAGGGCGGGGGAGGCTGAGTCTGGCCGCCATGCGCAGGGACAGGGACGTGTGACAAAGGCTTTGGCTCGCGGCCAGAAGCAGGAGAACCTCGACCCCAGAGGCCTCTCCACAAGGATTTATAGGACCACAGAGGAGCAGAGATGCTTACGAGGCTCCTGATGCCACATCCGAGGTCCTGGCCAGCAGCGACGCTATGGGGATTCGTGGACGCCCCTGGTGCCCCTGAGAGATGTGCCGGACGCCACGGCATGAAGGGGCGGCGTCACTCCCAGGGGCCACGGCCCCGCCTGGTGAGCACAGAACACACGTCTCCCGCGAGCAGCGGCCTGGCCTCAGCACAGACTCGGGAAGTCACCCGTGACGGATGTTTCTGGGAAAAGCTCCCGGGGAGGGTTCTTGGAAGACGGGTCACCAGGGAGCGCTGCTGCCGCCAGCAAGCTTGCGATGTCCTCACGGCGGCAGCAGCTGCCACACACTCCCGCCCTGGCGGGGACATCAATGTGAGCACAGTCCTCGTGGGGGTCCCCGGCCTGGCGACCCCAGGGAAAACCAGCCTGGGAGAGGCCACCTGGGAACGCCAGAGGGTTGGGACGTGCCGGAGCCCCGGTGTCAGTCCTGCCTGTCCAGACCTGAGTCCATTAGTCTATCCAGGTGGCTGGGGGCAAAGGTTCCCCGGCACACACACATAAGCACGCACATGCATGCACACACAACGTCACGTGCTGGGCACCGTGTCCCTCAGTGGCTTTGCTGGCCCCTCCCCTGCCCCTAGCCGAGGCACCCAGCGCGGCCCCGCAGGGCTCCCGGACCCGGCCATGGCAACTGCAGCGTTTTTACACCCAGCTCAGTGTCTGCGTGTCCAGCTCTTCCTGCCGGCCCCGTGTCGAGTGGACTCTGCCCCACAAATCCCGGCAAATCCGCACCCGCGAGGGAAGCCAGAGGGCAGAAGCCCGGCTTTGCCCGTTTGGCTTCTGTCAGCCTCCGGGCTTTAGGAGTCTGGCCTGGTGGGGCCGCAGAGCCCTGTCGAAGGCAGGGACAGCCCAGCGGCCACCCCAGAGCCAGGACAGCAGGTCACCCGCAGGGTCCCCGCCCCACGGACAAACCTCCTTCCCCAGCCAGACCCTGGGCCGGGACGGAGCCTCCCAGAGAGGAAGGGGGAGCTGGCTGTGCGGTGTGGCTTTGCCGGCTGGGGCTCCCGCAGCCTGATAGAGACCAGGAGCCTTTCCCCGCAGGGCACGCGGCTCGTCTTCACGACAACACCCTGGATTTTTCGTCTTATTGCCTGAGACACCTGCCTTCACGCAGACGACCCCAAACGTAGGGGCTTTAGGTGGAGAAGCTTCGCTGGGAACCCGAATCGGGCACGAGGTACCTGTTCTCGAATCCTCAAATTCACCATCCTCTAAATCTGCACTTATCGGAGTCGACAGCCAAGCTGTTCACACTTAAGCAATTAATACGCATGAGGACTCCGCAAACACGTAGCGGGGGGCGGTCACTGTGCCAGATTACAGGACGGCTTCTCGGATAAGGTCATTTGTTTTTATGGTCCTGTTTAATTTGGATTTGCTGGGTTTCCTTTCATCATCCCACAGGCTGGTCTTAATAATCAAGATCTATGTTATGTGCTTTGTGGCGTCATTGAAGCCGCTGCTTAATTAGAAAAGCCATCAACAGAGGCTCTCGACAGAGGAATCAATGATGTAATGGGGAGAGGCGGCAGGACTTTGGTTTGAGAGTGGATGGAATTGTCTGTCGGTGCTGGAATGTGCACACACACATGCACACATGCACACACGTGAACACACACAAGTGCACACCTGCACATGCATGCACACACATGCACACCCACATTCACGCCTGCACACATGCACACACACTCCTATATCTGTGTGTGTTTCTGGTGACCGGGCCTGTCAGCCCCACAGTGAGGCAGCATCTGACGGGATGATCGGCCCCTGAGAGTAACACTGTTGTTTATGGAATCAAAGTCTGACAGTGTCAAGTGGGCACAGACTGACCATGCATCAATCTGTTCACTTATCTAACCAACCACAACACTGGCCAAGGGCCTACCAAGTGCCAGGTGCAGCCACCACAATGTGACAACATGCAGCACCTGCTGTCCTGTGCAGGACAGCAACACCACCAATGCCCGTCAACACCACAAACCCGCATGTCAGCGATTTGCCGCGTCCAGCCCCAGCCTCCTCGCGGGTGTTCCCAACCAGCCTCGAGCCACCACTGTGCTTCTCTCCTGACGCCTGGGACTCAGGGATTTGGGGAGGGTCGGGGACTGTCGCGGGGTCACGGTCAGACTGGGCTAGAGTGGCTGGTGCTGGCCGGACACCTCTCTCAGGGTCACCCAGGGCCGGTCCGTTTGAACTCCCCACGTGAGCTCGTGTGGGCTCCCACCAAGCATGCGGCTCCCACTGCGGCCCTGCTCCGGCACCCCACGGGCAGAGGAGGGGGGGTCCTTCCCGCCCCAGCCCTGGGTCACTCAGCACCACTGTGCCTTCCTCTCTTGGGTGCCCAGACACAGAGGCCACCCAGTCCTGGGGTGGGGGACACAAAGATTACAAACGGGATATTTTTGCATCCGTCTTTGGAAAATACAATCTGTCACACTGGTTATGTGAAGAAGATCAGATTCTGGGGAAAAAAATGCATGTTCTAGAACAGGAATCAGCAAACTACGGCCCAGGGGCCCAACCTAGCCACCGCCTGTCCTCGTGATGAAGGTTCAGTGGCTCACGGACACACCGTTCACATGCACATCAGCTGCGGCTGCTGTCACGCGGCCAGATGGTGTGAGGGGTTGCCACTGAGACCACGTGGCTGGAAGCCCGACACGTTCATATCTGGCCGTTTGGGGAAGAGTCATGCTGACCCCCGAGAACACTGGCCACAAGGGAGTGTCGCTGGGCGGCTCACCACCCAGTCCTTCAGGTGTCGAGGAAGAAGGAGCAGTGCCCCGACCCACATTGGCAACAGCAGGCAGGTGGGAGCAGAATCTGGCGCCTTCCGATGGCCCCTCCGCTTGTGAGCATTCCCACCACAGAAACGCAGCTCAGACCCGTGCAAAAGCACCTTGGTTTGCAAAGCTGCTGGGTCCAGGGGAAGCTGCAGGACTTGCTGGGCGCAGAGACTCAGATATGTGGTCTGGGGGCGTCTCTCTGTCTCCCCCACACGCCAGGCCTGTTTTACACAGGCTTCCTCCACGTCCTGGTCTGCAGGTGGGACTGTGACCCCCAGGGCGACGGTGCCAGGGATTAGCACCCTCACAGGAGGGAATCCAGGGAGCTCCTGCCTCCCACCCTGTGAGGATACAACCCGGACGCAGCCCTCGGCTCACCCTGACCTGGACGCACAGCCTTGGGAACTGGGAAATGACTACTGATTATACGCCGCCTGGTCCGTGGTGCCTTGTTACAGCAGCTCTGAGACCCCCACCCCTGCCCTCCTCCCCTCACCCGACACCCACTCTGGCTTTTCGTAACCCCCTCTCTGTTCCAGGCCTGCCCCCAGGGCCCCAGCCTGGGGACACCCGGGGACACCATAGGACAAGCTGCAGGTTCCCCACAGAGCTCCCCGGGGGGGCCTCAAGTGAGAACTAAAGCAATCGGCAGGGGGTGGTGCAGTCAAGACACTTTTCAAACCTTTGTTCTGTCCAAACTTTGAAGGCAGCATCCAACTCTCTGGGCACATCTCAGGATGTAAATAATTCATACTTCTGAGTTTTTAAAAAAATATCCAAAATAAAAAAATTAGGTATTAAAATGCAAGTTATTTTGGGACTTAAACATAGCACAGCAGACAGAATATGAGGATATAAGCCTGGCGGTGTCATCTCTGCAGCTCACGGCCCGACTCCGGGAGCTGGTGATGACACTTCCCTCGAGAAGCCACTCCAGACCAAGGGCCCCTCTCTGGCCCCGACACCTCCGGCCAGTAACTCAAGACTATCCAGAAACCAGGAGGAAGAGGTGCCTTGATTGCTCCCGTCCCCAGGGACAGGGCCACTGCTATCCGCTGCTTTCTGGCACTGCTGGCGTAAGGGCGTCAGTCAGGAGGGCTCCCTCCTGCGCCCACCTCCGTCTGCCCTTCTGTCAGCAGATGGAGACTCGACTGCTCTCAGCAGGTCCAAACGGGTTTCCACGGCACACACAGCTCAGGCTCGGGCGGGGAAGAGACACTGAGACCCGTCTGTGGAGCCTGGAGTCCCTGAGCGAGGTCAGGGGGTTGCAAAGCCAGGTGGGGCCACTTCCTTCTACCCCCGAAGGTGCTGACCCTGCCCTGACTCATCTCAGAAGACACCACTGCCCCCTGGCGTGGTGCTGGGGACCCCAGAGCATCCTCAGCCCCTCCCTCCAGCCCACCCTGTGTGGCTGAGGTTGGAGCCCACAGCATCCAGACTCTGACACAGGGTGGCAGTGAGGTCCATATGCAGGATGTCAGGGCCAACGAGGGGCTCCGTTGTTTCCCAGCGACTATGGCTTCTGTTGGGTCTGCTCCCCTGCCCCCTCAGCCCCCTCTGTCCCCACGATGCTGACCTCAACTTTATTTCCTATGGGGAGCGTGTGACTAAGGCTCAACCAATCAGTGAACTCCGTTCCTAGGCTGCTGGCTGTGATTGGCTCCCAGATGGACACATGACCCAACATGGGCCAATGAAAGCCCTGCCTGAGACTTTTGCTTGAATTGTTGCCAGGAGAGGCTGTCCCAGTCTGAAACTGTCAGCTGGGACAGCGTGCACCACCTACGGCCTGAGGATGGGGGAGCGCTGGTCCTTGTGCCCACTGTCCCCTCCCTAGGCCCATGTGGGCTGCTGGCCCAGGCTCCCTCACCCTCCAGCTTGGGCTCCGTCAGGGGAGCCAGCAGCAGACACTGACAGGTGGGAGGAGTGAGGGCTCCCTGTCCCCTCCCTGGTCCCCTCCCACAGTCTCAGCAGTGCCTTCTTCTCTCCAAAATTTCTGTCCCTGCCAGGTGTTCCCATCTCCAAAAGCCCCAGCTCTTGCTAGGCCCCCATGGTATTATTTCTGCCCTTTGTCCCCTCGGCCTTGGATAGAAGAGCCTCCCACTGCTGCTACTTCCCGGGTGCCTCGACACCCCCCATGGGTGTCCTAGGCTCTGCCCATCCCCACTTGGGAATCCGTCGATTCCTGCCAGGATCTTGACTGACACAGGGGCCAACCTGAAAGCAAGACGATGCTGTCGGCCACCATCCCCTAGATGTGAACATTCCAGGGGTCCTCAGAGTGCTGGGGTGTTAGGCCCTGGATGCCTGCACTTCCTGGAAGTTCCTGGGAGGCCCCTGTGGGAGGACCGGGGGCAGGGGGCGTGCTGTGCACTCACTTTTTGGGCCTGTAGTCGGGGATGGTCCTGTCCAGGGAGATGCGGTTGCTGAGCTGTGCGTTGTATCCGTACTCCTCAAATGCGCCTTCCGTCTCGTGGCTGTCGTCCCGCAGGGTGGTGGCCAAGCCGCCCTGGCCCAGGCCCCGTGGCCCCTCCACCAGACCCATGGGCTTGGCGAGGCCTGCGGGGAAAGCAGGAGACGGGGGTCAGGCAGCCCCAGGACAGACCCATATCCCACCAGAGACGCCCTCCCCGCCTCTCTCCCTAACTCGGCACATTCCGTACAGACTGCAGAATCCCACTGCAAGACCCCACTGTGGGACCCTGGAGGAGGCAGGGGAAGAGCTTGGGGGCCAGGGGCCCGGGGCAGCGCAGGGTTTGGGGCAGCGACACTGCTCCGTGTGAGGCTCCAGTGGTGGATACGCTGTGCATCTGTCTAACCCCCACAACTTACAGCACCAGAGGAGCCCAGAGCGAAGGGACTTTAACTAACAACAGTGCATCCAGCAATGTATCAATATCAGGCCCAGTGCAGACTTGGGCTTTAGCGAACAACAACGTATCAATATCTATCAATATCAGCCCACCGATTGTGGCAGACACGTCAGGCGGGTGTAAGGCGCTCACGCCAGGGGACGCTGTGCACGGGAACTCCCTGCTCAATGTCTCTGTAAATCTGAAAAGGCCCTAACACTCTGGAAAACTACAGAGTGAAGCGCTAACGTCTGTGCTCTCCCCTCCACAAGCCCCGCCCTCCGAAGGACGTTATTTCTTCCTGGTTTTTAGTCTCTTTTTTCTGTCCACTACACACGTGCGTAAGAAGCTTACAGATCTAGTTCCTGCTTGGTCAGCCTGAGACAATCTCCCGTGACTCCAAGGCGTGAAAAGTGAGCAGTTGAGCCCGTTCTCTGCACCCCTACGTCCCCTGCCCCGCTCCTCCTGTGCCAGATTTTTCTGAGCTGTGGTTACATTTGGTTATTCCGGTGGTTACCCATGTGCCTTTGAGGGGTTACTTAAGGCTCCTCAGCTGGCGTCTCCCGCCCCTGCGGCCTCCGTCCCCTCATTGCCCCTCACGGCCACACCCTCCACGGTCACTCCTGGCGTCCACACTTCCCTGTAACTGAAACTGCGCTGCCCACGGGGTGCGTCTGTAGGTTGATTCTAACGTGAGAAATGAATCAACATGGCCACGTTGTGATTACGCCACTACCATCCGCCGCGGAGCCCACCCTGAGTAGCCAAGGGACCCCCACTCACCGACCCCGCGCCACTTAGTGAGGGATTTCCGAACATCAGGGCAAGATCCATGGATTTGCTGACACTCTACTGGTGTCTCAGAATTATGTGTATTTTGTTTTGCTTTACGTTCGGGTCTTGGCTTTCTGTGCCGCTTTCTAGAGGGGACACACGAAGATGACGATAATGATTAATAATAACAGTATTTACAGAGCTCACACCCTTTAGACACGTTGACTTATCGTCCCACAACGCCCCTGCCAGGCAGGCACCATAATTCACTCCATTTTGCAGATGAGGAAACTGAGGCACAGAGAAGCCGAGCCATGTGTTCCCGCTCCCATGGTTCATGGGTCTGTGCCCAGGCAGCGTGGTGCAGAGCAGACGCTCCCAACCGGTGTGACTGTGGACCAGGCTCCAGTCCTCCCGGAGAGGCCAGAAAGTGAGGGGCCAGCCCTCGGCGTCTGCGTCCCCCCCGCATCTCATGGGCACAGGTATTCGCCCAGTTGCCGTCCTCGGTTCCCTCTCACTCGGAGCCTGGGCTGCTCCACCGTTCTGTGAATTCCATGTCCCCTCGAGTCTCGGACTTCCTTTTTATTCCACGGAGATACACTCTCAAAGAATATTCAGAAGGGTTGCATGGAGAGTAAACTGTCAGAGCCCTAGAACGTCTGCAAATACCTCTGCTCTGCCTCGCGTTGGCTGGTAATTTTGCTGGGTATAGAAGTCCAGGCCCGACGTCCTTCCCCTCACCCAGCACCGGGGCCCTCTGCCTTCTGTGCGATGCTTTTTCTTTCCTTTTTTCTCTCTCTCGAACCTTCGGGACTTTTTTCTTCCTTGGCATTTGAGATTTGATCAGGGTGTATCATGGAGTGAGTCAGCCACACTCGGCAATCTGAATGCTGAGCCTTTACCCAGCTCTGGGAAATTTGTCCCGTTAATTACGTGATGATGTCCCATCTGCCTCGACCTCCGTCAAGTGAGGTTTTCCCTCTGCTCTATCTTGTCCCCTTTTCCAGTCCGCACTTCCACTCCCTCGACTGCCCATCATGAGCTTGGCCTTTGGTCACGCGTGGTTGCCAGTGTGCCTGTCCACTGAGTGGTTCTGTGCTTGTACTTTAATCCGGAAGGACGCTGCCTGTCCTCTGACGGCCCTGCCTGCACAAACGGAAGCTGGTGTTACTCTGCGTGGTTGGCGGCCTGGCCCCACGGCTGTGGCGCTCGGGTAGCTGGGGATCAAGGCAGCACCCGCGTCTCAGTTCTTGGAAATGCAGCCGACTCTTGTCATTCCAGGCAGTTCTGTGGAGCCGCTTAAACGCTGAAGTAGCCAACACCGAGCCCTCTCTCCTGGGGAAACACAGGGTCTGCTCCACAGTGCTTTCTGGTCACAAGCTGTCACCAACCCATCAATGCATAACTTGGTTTTAAGTGTATTTCTGCTGAAAGGCACCTTATTTCATAGATATTGATGATTTATCCACATTGATCTTAGAGCCAACGGCGCCATAACTCACACCTGAGCAAAGCTTCTCTAACACGTTTGTTCTCCGTGAGGCACATCACGGCCTCTCTCATGTAGGACCACCGGACAGCACTTCAGCTCTGCTCTAGGGGACATTTCAAACGGCAGCATCACCAAACAAAAGCACAAAAATGCAGGAAATCTGGGACTCAACAGACAGTGGAAAGGACATTTGTTTATGGTCTGAGAGGAGGAGGCAGAGCGTGGCCTGGTGCAACCAAACGTTTCGCTGCTCTGAGCATGTCCGTGAATGACCATCAAAGAGTTACGAATATCAATTCGGGGGTGACAGATAAATTTTAGTCAGCAGGAAAATCTGAAAATCCAGGATCCATGAATAACCCAGATCGACTGTCCTTTGATGTTTTAGCAACTGTTACCGACACATCGGCGGGGCCGGGGGGCGTGGGCCCTCTGGGGACGTGATCTTCCTGCACCAAAGCTGAGCCCACAGCGAGTGAGGAGCGTGGATGAATGTCTGGGCCCAGCAGAGACGGGGCAGCCAGCGTCCCCCGAGGTCACCGGCCTGAGCCCCTGAGGCCTGTCCAGGGCCTGGAGATGGAAGCTGTCAGGTGATAGCAGCCCTGAATCCAGTGGTGCCAAGTTGGCTGTGTCTTTGGGGGGCCTTGTTAAACACAGACCAACCCACAGGTCTGCGTGGGGTGGAGAGTCGGCATCTCTCACGGGCTCCAGATGCAGCTGGTCTCGGGGCCCCACGTGGGGACGCTGGCCTTGGAGCCGGGTCTCATGGCCTTGGGCTCACTCGGGTGTGAGACCACCCCTGCTAATCAGAGGCAGCATCGGTGCAGGTGTAGACCCGCCTGCGGCCCGTGGGCAGTGGGGGGCTGCGGGGCTGGGGGCTCTGGCGTGGGGGCCTCCAGCCGGGAGGGGCTGTGGCTGGAGGGGAGCAGAGTGAGAGGCTGGCCTTGGGGAGGCGGGTGCGGGGTCACAGCCGACTGCCATTTCCCCACCACAGTTCTCCAGAGCTGGAAAGATCTGTAACAGCTTCACAAGTGAAACCCTGCAGATCTGAGATTGCTTTTAAGGAAGGTCGCACACAGGGCACCTCCCTGCGTGATTTCCGGTCTATCTGCCCCCACCGACCACCTCTCTTAGCTCCAGCGTCTGCTCCTAATCTTCTCTCCCGAAGAATTCCTTCCACAGAGCCAGGATCACTTGATCCCGCCAGGAGGCAGGGCAGGCGGGAAGGAAGCCGGGGAAGATGTAAAGGTGTGAGATGGAGCCGCTGACGCCTCCAGTGCTGCGCCGGATTCGAGGGCCGCGGGCAGGCGGGGACAGCTGCCTCCAGCTTGGGAAGCCAGCTGGGCCCACGGACTAGTCCACTTTTGTCCTAGCCTCCCCCAGCCTGGCTTCATGAGCGCACAGCATTGGACGTGGCGACGGCGGTGACATGAAAGACCAGGCTGCGCAGGCTGGTGTGGGCGGAACTGTGTCCTCTGGCCCCGGGCACTGTGAATGTGACCTTGTTTGGAAACAGGGTCTTTGCCGACATAATCAAGGTCAGACGAGGCCACACCAGAGTGGGGTGGGCTCCAGGCCCCATGTGGTTGGTGTTGTCATATGAAGAGGGGACAGAGACATGTGGGGGGGCCACACGAGGAGGAGGCAGGGACTGGAGTGATGTGGCCACAGCTGGGGGACGCCTGAGGCCTGGGCAGCCGGTCCAGGTGAGAAAGATCTTCCCCTCCGTGCCCTACAAGGCCCTGCCAGCACCTTGGTTTTGGACTGCTGGGCTCTGGAACAGGGCAAGACTCCAGTTCTGTTGTGTAAGCCGCCCAGTGTGTGGTGACTCATTGGGGGCAGACCCAGGAGTCACTGCACAGCCTCCTGCCACCCACCCATGTGGCCCACTCGGACCAGCAGACACGGGTTTGCTCAGAGCCAAAGAGAACCATTAATGTGAAACACTGAGGAAATCACAGATGACACAATCAATGGAGAAACATATGCTCGTGCATCGGTAGAATCTACATTGTTAAAATGTCCTTACTACCCAAAGTGATTGACAGATTCAATGCAATCCCCATCAAAATACCAATGTCATCTTTCACAGATCTAGAAAAAATAATTCTATGCTTTGTTTGGAAGCAGAAAAGAGCTCAAATAGCAAAATCAATCCCAGGCAAAAAGAACAAATCTGGAGGCATCACATTTCCAGACTTCAAGCTATACTACAAGGCTATAGTAACCAAAACAGCGTGGTACTGGCACAAAAACAGAGAGATGGACCAATGGAACAGAATAGAGAACCCAGATATAAACCATCTCCCTAGAGCCAACTGATCTTTCACAAAGCAGACAACAATATACACAGAAACACTATTCGATAAATAGTGCTGGGAAAATTGGACAGCCACATGCAGAAGACTGAA
>CAUYSK010125669.1:0-17551 GCA_963575035.1 Avahi laniger
GTTGTCCGATTAATTTCTTTCTATTTTTAGTAGAGACGGGGTCTCGCTCTTGCTCAGGCTGGTTTCGAACTCCTGAGCTCAAACAATCCGCCCGCCTCGGCCTCCCAGAGTGCTAGGATTACAGGTGTGAGCCACCGCGCCCAGCCCATGAAAGATACTGTTAATCTCAGAACTGAGTTAAGAGGAAATTTAAGGTTACTCTTAAATGCTTTCATACTTATTGGCAGATGGGAACAAATTGGTTCCTAGAGTCTCACATTTAAAGGTTTCTAAAAGTTGTAAGGAAAGGATGGTGCAGGAATCAGGCTTCAATTAATGTTCTAATCATCACTGTCATTGCTGTTAAGCAATTCTGTTTAGAGAGGCAAATTCGTGAAGTTGAACACGAGCAGTGGGCATTGCCCTCCCTAGAACTGAAGTATCAAGAGCGGTTGCCAAACTGTTGGATTTTAACTCAGGACCACAGATAAAAGGCTCCATTTCCACTTACCAATTCCCTGAGCTCTCCATTTCCCTGGTAAATTTCTTTTGAACACATTCTCATATCTTTTTATTTTTCAAAAATGAACATGTTAGTGGGAAAAATCCACTCCAGTGTAAGGGACACATTATTCTGAGAGCATAGCTTTCCTCACAAATATCAGCGTCATTTCCACAGCTCTGTAATAAGTGGCTGCAGCTGTTGCCATGGCAATTTTCATTTTTAACTGTATCCACACAAAGAAAGGCAATGCAGCTGTTTGCATGAGGCATCACAAAACAAGCCCAGATGTAATGGCGACCCTGCCTTTTGCCAGAATGAGGGGGATGCATCTATAAGCCTGGGCAGAACCAAAGGACGGGGCTGTGGCTACACCTTGAGAGGTGCCTTGCTTTCATTTAAAGCTCAGGAAACTAATGGAGGTTAAATTAGGGGTAGTGAGAGTCCAAATTTTACCCATTTTTCTTAGGCAGATTCTTAGCACCAGGTCATCACTGTTTACGCTGTTTATACAACTTCTTCCGATAGCCTCCTTTGAAAAGGACCCTCTCTTCCCCTAAGGGCTAGCCCAGAATGAACGTTATAGGAGCAAGCACTGCTGACAGGAGCTCACTATTGTTTATCTGAAGTCCCATGGCTTTCTACCTACTCGGTTTTAAAATGCTACAAGCAAATCAACATCACATCACGTGTTTAAGATCAGCCCCCACAGTCCAGTTAGAGGGGGTGTGCCACCTGCTGCTGTCCTTGTCCTTCAACAGGGAGGGATTTCCATGGTTTTCTCTGTGTGTGGTCTGGTAGGCACCAATGAGGACAAAAACACACCTCTGGAGCTCACTATTTCCCAAACAATGGCATTATCTTTCTCAGGCAGCAGGAATCTTTTGTGTGTTTTTGTCTGGAGAGCCTTGATTTGCTAGCCGTGCCAGATGCTAGAAATTATGTAAGTAGAACTCACAGGTGGCCTCAATTCCTCATTCCAAACAAGCTTCAAGCTAGTTACCCCCTCACCTACCTACAGGGCTAGTTCCCCTGTCACATAGGTGAGGGCACCATATGGGACTGTGGCCTCAGCACAGCTACATGCAGAAAGCCCACCATGTGCCTATTGGGGAAAGTGTTTGAAAAACACACTATCACTCCCGCACGCCTCATATTACTATTAGAAAACATAATTATGTTTCTGAATTTCTTTATATTTTGCCAAACAATCGGTTACAGCTATTTTGTTTTTACCAAGAGCATTGAATTATAAACAGTATAAATGGCCAAAAGCCCAAGGCTCTAATAATAAGAGAACTTTGCCTGGAAAGCATAAGTGGTTCTTTTATTCTATGAGGACGTCCTTTGTTTGCAAAGAAATATGGCTGTGCTTAATATTTGAGAAATAAGCAATCTTTGTGGGGGTTGTTATTAAACTCAGTTGAGATGTGACCTACAAATAATCCACCAAAGCCGTGGGGCTTTATGAGCTAAACAATTGTCTATGTTTGATCCTAACGTGCTGAGGATACTGTCTGTGATTCTGCAAAACATCACTTCACTCTTCTGGGAGCTATTGCAATGCAAATGGTGCCACTGGCTGACCACAGACAAGCACTATGAGAAATAAGGAATCCAAATTCCTTCAGGGTGTCCTTAAATGTTAAAATGTCATACATAGTGAACTTGAAATAATTAAAACACACAAACAAAAATCTTACAGGTTCCTCAAGATCTGGAAAAAAAAAAGTATCCCCAAACGTTTCTTCTGTCTTCTCATCACCTCTATAAGTAAGATATTAATGGCTCTTTCCATGAAAAAAGAAAATAACTAGAAACCAAAGGAAATATGCAATTGCCAAGGTCATGCCTCTTACCTATCAGCCCAGTGCTGCTTCCAGAATTCTATAAGCATGTAAAAACTAAACAGAAGTAGAACTCCTTAATTTATCATATTTAAATATTAACATTGGTAAGTTGACCCTTAAGGCTAATAATTCTACTATTTCTAGATATTAATGATATGCATAGATTAGTGACATTCTTGTTCCCCAAATGGATTTCAGATCGGCCTCCCAAAATTCAGCTCAATAAATCAGAAATGCTGCTCAGTTTGAAAATGTCCGTGTTGGTCAGCAACCATGGTTAAGGAAAGAATTGGGAAATTACTTTGTAGTCTTCAAGAGGAGCAAAGATAACGAAATATAGGAAATAAAGACTGTTAAATAGACATGAGGCTGAAATATTTTGTCCACAAATGTTTTCAGCTATTTCAAAACCTCTTTTTCACTGCCTAAGGCTGAGAGGAGACCCACTGGGCTGCCTCTCTCACGCCTGGCAGGGCTTGCAGAAGATCAGAAGAACAATGTAGGAAGGAAGTTCTGTGTGGTTATTTGAACTGAGCATAACAAAGTGGTGAATGGGGATGTAAACGGAAATGCTGCAAGTATATCTGGTTAAGCAGACATTTCATTTCTTTTAGACATGGGGAGTTGAGGGGAGAAACAGTCTCAACAGACAGCAGGAGAGTTATTTTTCAAAATTTCTTCTCCTTGGTGAAATTCAGATATGATTATTTCTATTGGGATTCACGTTTATTCATTCAACGAATATTTACTCAGTATCTACTAAGTGCCGGGCACTGTCGTAGGTGCTGGGAGTAGGCAGGAGAACGTGGGGTGAAGGACGCAGGGACATAGACAACAAACATGGAAACCAACGATCAGGCTTTTGAGATGGGAAATGATTTATGATTCTCCTCACCCAAAAATTTAAAATAATTCAGAATTGGGAATTATAAAGTGACTTCAACAATACCTCATCATATTCCTATGAAATAAGTGTTGTGACAAGCTTCATTTTGTAGATTTGGGGGCTGAAATTCAGTGAAGTGACTGGCCAAATCCACTTCAGCAGTAAATGGGGGATCCGGGGTTTCTGTTGCTCAGAACAGCTGCCCGTTCACTGTGTCATACCAGCTCCACAGATTGTTTCTAACATGTGTGCCCTTATGTACAGTTCCCAAATCCAGTACAAAACGGCTCTCCAAATTCACTATTTTACCCTCCCACACCTGGTGCTAATTTGTAGCACTGCAGATTTCAAGTAAACGTTTGCTTTCAAGTTAAGTTCACTATAAATAATCTATTGGAAGGTAATTTGATGAATTCCTACATCACATAGAATGTGAACAGGACTTTGCATGAGCACTGTCCCCTCTATAGATGTTTCTAGAAGAAACACCTTTACTGGGCCCAGGACCCTCTCACTTGTCTTCACTGCCTCATTGTGCCTACACCCCCTCACCGCTTCTGTGTCCCCCTCCATCCTTATTATTCCTGTGGCACCCTCCTACCACCATGCTTACTGCACTCACACTCCCCTGGCTAAGACTTGGGGTCCTGCTGTTGCTGGAGGAATTCTACTCTGTTGCATTTCCAGCCTGTATATTTTTATTTTAAATTCTTAACCAATGCCTTCTTTCAATTTTTAAAAGCTAATTACTCCCACAAGTTTTATTTGTCCTTAACATTAACATATAAAAAATTAACTTTGTCTCATATTATTTAAAGTTTCAGATCAGCCAAGAGTTGGGGGGGAGGAGGTCTGTTTGACCGTTTTGTTTCGGCAAGTCCAGGGCTTGTTCATTATGGGACCCGCAGCACGTAGCCTCGCCTGGAGCAAAGGGCCTCCTTCCTGTGCTTGCTCCTGGCCTACGCTGAGACTCTGGCTCAGACCCAAGGACTCAGGTCAACACCTCACAGGATCTCAATGTGAGATCTTGGAGGAAGTCCACCTCTTAAAGAGTTCTCCTGGTGAGGAAGGCCAGCTGTCTGTATTAGGTTGGTTGCTCAAAATACCCATCAGCTGCCTTCAAAAGGACTTACTTAATTTGAACAATTCTTTTACTTTCTGGAAATTCTCAATACGTAAGTACATTACTTTAACTCTATTTAAGAATAGTTATTGTGCTTCCTTTAGTTAACATTTTATTCATTTTAATGTTTTAATAATTCCTTTAAAAAGACTATAGGAGACTGGGTGCAGTGGCTCACGCCTGTAATCCTAGCACTCTGGGAGGCCGAGGCGGGTGATCGCTCAAGGTCAGGAGTTTGAGACCAGCCTGACCAAGAGCGAGACCCCATCTCTACTAAAAAATAGAAAGAAATGATCTGGACAACTAAAAATATATATATAGAAAAAATTAGCCGGGCATGGTGGCACATGCCTGTAGTCCCAGCTACTCGGGAGGCTGAGGCAGTAGGATCGCTTGAGCCCAGGAGTCTGAGGTTGCTGTGAGCAAGGCTGACGCCACGGCACTCACTCTAGCCCTGGCAACAGAGTGAGACTCTGTCTCAAAAAAAAAAAAAAAAGACTATAGGAAATACAGGCACAAGTGGGGCAATTCTGCTTGTAGTCTAAAAGGAGAGAGGTTAGCTTTGTTTTGAATATGATATCTGATGCTTAGCTCAGTAATACTTGGTAAGTTGCTTAATCCATCTGTACAATAGAGAAGATAATAACAGTACCTGGATTTCCCCCGAAGAAGCCTCTTTAACATTACAAAAAGATTCTCTTCGTTCAGTTACAGCTCTGTCCCTGAGGCCCATGTAAGATGCAGTCATACTAAAAATAAGGCATTTGACATGGCATTTCCAAGACTTGCGAGTGAGAATGCTGGTGACCACATGTGAGCATAAAGGTTTGAAAGCCAAGATTCCTCTTCCATATTCTATGTGCAGAAATCTGTAGTCTCAAGCTCTTTTTATTTACATTTTTTTTTTTTTTGAGATAGAGTCTTACTCTGTTGCTCAGGCTGGAGTACAGTGGCGTCATTATAGCTCACTGCAACCTCCAACTCCTGAGTTCAAGCAATCCTCCTGCCTCAGCCTCCTGAGTAGCTGGGACTACAGGCACATCACTGTGCCTGGCTACTTTTTTTATTTTTGTAGAAACAGGGACTCACCATGCCCAGGCTGGTCATGAATGAAGCCCTTTTAATACTTAAGTACATTCAGGTTTCTTTTAAGGAAACTGTTGACTTTATAAATGCAGAGATGGGAAAGAACTATACAAATCAGGCCTGCACATTTTCGTACTGTTTGTTCCAGGTACATTTGTCTCCTGGGATTAGAATTGTATACATTTCTCACTTATCAACAACATAAATATTGACTTCCACTCACAGAAGTCAGTTCTGACTTCTTCAGTCAGTCTTCATCCAATACTTAAAAGTGTTCATATCTGCGACTTTAGAAGGACCATCAAAAGTATGAGAGCCAAACATTCTTCCAGGTTGCCGTGGTAGCCAGCCCTCAAGATGGCCCTCAATGATCCCTGACACTTGGGATTCACATCCTGTGTAGTCTCCTCTCACATTGTACCAGGGTTGGTCTGTGTGACCAACAGACTAGGGCAAAAGTAATAGTATGTCACTTTTGAGATTAGATTCAATCCATTTTGGTTGCTCTATCTCATATACACTCTCTCACAATTTTAATCTTCAGCTGTCTTGTGCAGCCCTATAGAGGTGTGTGTGGCAAGGAACTGAAGCCTTCAGCCAAGAGGCACGTGAGCAAGCTTGGAAGTGGATCCTTTGGTCCTAGTCCAATCTTCAGAGACTATTGAATAACTAATAGTTACTTAAGCTCTAACTTTGTTTCACATCAGATTACCAGGAAACAACTTTACATAACTATTAAAGCAGTGGTTTTATTCATTTAGGGATTATCGCTTTAATTTTAGCTTTTATAGAGGGTGCATTTTAGAAGGTATATTTGAAGAATTCTTCTGTGTCTTTCATGAGACTGTAATCAAGAACAGTGTCTATGATGCCAGTCTATGCCTTATTTCTCATAGAGTTCAATAACACAACAAAATTGCTGCTGATTTGTGCATTTTCTTTAACTGACCTGGAGACCCATAAAAACTGAGGTACTTCCCTTTTCACTTTGTTGCCAGGAGGCTCTGAATAAAATTTTAGTTTTAAGTTAAGGATCTAATTTTTGCCAGATACACATTTTTTGATTTCTTTAAGAGATGTCTTATCATCTTTTAGTTTTAGTTATCCTTTTTGAAATAAATATTTCTTAGCCCTGTAAACCAACTTAAGTCCTTTATGGAAATAATTAAGGCTAATTCAAGATACTGTGAATTATTCGAGTCCCATTTACATGCTAAGCAGAGGGCTGGGCTCTGAAAACACAAAGATGAACAAGACAAAAAGTAGGGCTCTTAAGAACTACAAAACCTAGTGAGGAACAGCTATGTGGAAGGCCACCCATAAAACCAGGTGACATACACGCTCTTTGTAGAGTGAATACAGCAGGGTAGGAGTGCTGGTGAGAAAATGACTCTTTGGGATGGCAGCCAGAACTGGGCCTGATGAAAAAGAGTCTGGCATTAGAGCTCAGAGAGAGTAAGAGTAGTCTAGGATGTGACGGAGAAGTTCACTGTGGCTACAGTGAGGGGTGGAGTGGAGGTAGAAGCATGTAAGGTGAAAACCAAAAACAATTAATATGCCTCTGAGTACTTGGGCACACAGTTTATATGGAAGAGACTGCAACACAGTAAAGGATATTTTTCCACGTTGGTACTGATCAAATTAATAAATAGCTAATCTACCACGGAATAATAATAAAGCTATTTAATAACAGTTTAAAGCACTCCCACTCAGCTGCGATATTGTTGAATTCTTGCAAAACTAGAAAGAAGCACTACTTTAGAACTGAAAACATGTCCAATTCTTATTCATTACCCACAAATTCTGGCAAATTTCCAATGAGGGCCCCCGACTGGTTGAAACAAGAATTAGAGAGAGTTTTGGAGGCTCTGCTTCCTAAGAGACCATTAAACTTCACAAAGGGACAAAGCAAAAGTGAAAGCCTCTTTTCTGCTTATCTAAACCACACTCACTGGAAGCCACCATGTTTGTACTTACTGCAACTGGTCTATGTTTTCCTCACAGGATTTCGTACTACTCCCCAGAATAAGGGAACTTCCTTTGGAGCACATCAGAAAAGCAGGATCTCTTCTCTTGTTAAAGTGCCCACATACTAAAACATTCAGCAGCTAACCAGACTCATAAGCCCTTTCCACAGTTATTAGGATCTTAATGGCGACTTATTTGATGGTACTCTGTGAATTTTTCTAATCTTTGTACCAGACATTGCAAATGCAGGTGCCTATAAGACTACACTTACAAAGGAAATGAACACGATGCCTGTGGAAACCAGGGAGAATGATGAGATTTCTAACACGCTAGAGCCAGCAGCCATTCACACATACCGGCAGAGGCCGTAGTGTTGGAATATCGATTTTCTGGTTATTTTTGCTTGTTTGTTTTTAAGAGAAACTGGAAATCTAAACTATTACATAAAGTGTGCCTATTTTTAAATGTTGGCATCTCATATAAAAGATTTAAACATTGTGTGGACTAAACGAAGTATTTCTGCAGATGGGATCTGGCCTGTGGACCACGCATGTGTAACTTCAGCTTTTGACAATCATATTAGCAGATATGATTAATATCTTTTGCATATATTGAAGGTATTGTACAGAAACCACTTTTAAGGCTTCTAATTTGTTTTCAGGGACCTATGACATCATTCAGTGCTGACGGGAGTACAGAGCAGTGTTAAGGAAGTTATGCATCCTCAGAAAGTCCAGAGCCAGTAGAACTGAACTGATTGTAGAATTTTCTCCTGTATTAATGTGTATAAATTTATATGTAAATTATAACAATGTTTGAAAGACTTACCTGAGCTCAAAATAAAGAAACAGAAATCCCTAAGGGGTAAGAAACAAAGAGAAAACCCAAAGCAACAAATACTGTAAGAAATAGAAACAGCATAACCTGAAAGATATTCTAAAATAATTGCATGTAAAATGATTAAAGATATAAAATTAAATGTAAAATATAATGAAAGAATATGACTCCAGCCAATTTGAAAAAGGAAAAAAACCCCAAAATCTATCAAGTAAAACTATAGGTAACAAAATTAAAAAAAAAGACCAAAATCAACCTGAGTAGTTGTCACAGCTCAAAAGAGAATTAGAGAACAGGATCCAAGGAAATTGCCCAGAACTCAGTTTAAAAAAACAGAGAGGTAAAATATAAA
Source organism: Avahi laniger (assembly GCA_963575035.1). NCBI lineage: Eukaryota > Metazoa > Chordata > Mammalia > Primates > Indriidae > Avahi > Avahi laniger. The sequence goes on from CAUYSK010125669.1 coordinate 8,584, forward strand.
ATAATATCAATACACATGCAAAATAAATTAAAAAGGTCCAACATATATCTAATAGGAGTTTCAGAAGAAAGAAGAGAGGTGAGGAATAAGCAATATTCTAAGATAATATTTTTCTAGAACTAAAGGCTCTTATCAAGTTTTGAGCAGAATAAATAAAATTATCCTTAAAAGTGCTCTAGTGAAACTGCATAATACATTAAATAGAGCAAACTGAAATCCACTAGAGGGAAAAGATAGATTAGCTAAAAATAAAAAGAATAACAATTGCAGAGCATATTTTAAATCAATAACAAAAACATCTAAAATACAATTGCCTAGTATGTTCAAAATTCTAAGGGAAAATATTTGTCAATTTTGAATTCTATACCCAGATAAACTATCTTTCAAAAGTGATGATAAAATAGATTTTTAAGCCAAAGATTAACAATGTATTGCTAAATTAGTACTACTGAGATAATTTACTAATAATATAATTTTAGTAAGCAAATCACTAAAGGAAAAGATTCAGAAAGAACAACACTGAACACAGAGGCAAGAGCAAGTGCATGAAGCATTGTCAAGCAAAGAAACTGTTAAACATGTATAAAAACCAAAATAAGCATAAATTGTAAAGATAATAATGATTATTGAATGTTTGGGGGAAACAAGATGGAACTAAAATACTAGAAAATTAACAGCATGAATAAGGAAGGGGTAAAAAATATTAAGGCATTTTAATTTCTAGGTAGTGTCCAGGATTATTCTAGAAATATTTATTATAGGCTTTGTTAATTATCTATGCTATGTTAATAGTGTATGTAAAAATCTAAGGATAATGACTAAAATAGTGGAAGAAACTAGAATGAATCACTCCATACAGTAAGACAACAACAACAAAAGAGACACAGAGAACTCAATAATCGATCCAAACAAAAGCAAGAAAGAAGAAAACAAGAAGCATAGAAAAAGTATTCATATTGAAAGCCCAAAATAAGATGTGAGATATATTTATATATACATAAAAAGATACATATTTTATATGTATACATATGTTTTATATAGGATTTATATGTTTTAAATGTGTTATAGTTTTAAATGTATATATATTTAAGTTATATAGTGTATATGTATAAAATTCTCACATGAGAACAAAGCAATATATACAAGGATAGTCACATAGCATTTTTGTGATAGTGAAGATATGGCAACAATTTAAAGGTCTATTAATAGAAAAATGCCCAAATAAATTGTGATATATTTGCATAATGAAATACTACACAAACGTTAATACGAATGAATTGTATCTAGAATTACCAATATGGTTAAATTGTAAAAAGCATAATGATGAATGGAAAAGGCAAGTTGTAAAAGGATAATATAGCAGATATGTTGACTGGCTACCTAAAAGTCATTAACAGCCTCCTTTTTTTCCAGTGACTTTCTCTACCGAGGATGCTGAACAGCTAAAATATTTGACATCTTGCCTTCTCTTGCAGCAAAGGATATGCGTCAATTCTAGCAAACGAGATATAGTGAACATCTCTGGGTGTTTTTACCTTCCCAAATGAAAAGATAAAACTTAACAAATAAAAACACTTTTGGCTATTGCCTTTCCTCTTTGTCCTCTCTGGAATGTGAACTTCTGAGGTTTAGTAGCCAACTTGCAAGCACAGGTAAAAAGTCACACATTAGGATAACGCAGTAGGATAACATCATCATCTCTGGTGACATCACTGAGCCAGTGGACCACCACTGGACCACCTTTCCCTAGATTTCTTGTTATGTGAGAGAAACAATGCTCTTAATTATTTAATACCCTGTAGAAGTTTTTCTGGTACTTGTAGGTAAATGCAATCTAACTGAAACAGATAAGTAAAGTAAATCATTTATGTCAATTTTTTAAAATACAGAAATGTGTTATATGTTGCTTACAGGTACAGACAGGCCCAGGGCATACTGAAAAACTTGTCAGGAAGGACCCACAGGGACGTTAGGATGTGGTTACTTGCCTGGAAAGGGTGTTAAGGGAGGAGAGAGTGTAAGAAGGAACAGGACTAAAGTTGTTGCTGTATTTTTATTCTTTTAAAAAGAGTTTTAAAGTAATATCGACTGTAAATAAAATCTGAGTGATGGGTACTTGGTTTTCTCCTGTACATAGCTGAATTATTTAAAAAGTATTCTTTCCTCTAGAATAAAAGAAATTTGAAATTGTGTAAGCTCTTCAGTTATCTATGATAGAACGTGGTTTGATGTGTCTTTTGTGGGTGGTGCTCTATAGCACCCTTATCTGATCCATTTTCCCCACTCAGCTGAGTTAAAGCAGAGATGGAGATACGTCTGTTCTTGGTCAGACTGTGTTATGTACAGATCCGCTGCAACTGCGGCAAATGACTTAAGACAACAGATTCCTGGGAAACTTTCATGTTGCAACAGAGCAAGTAAATAAAAACTCTGGAGAAAGTGTTCCAAAAACTTTAGGTGACAGCAGCTAAAGAATGCAAGCAAGAAGACATGATGATTGACGATGATTAGCACTTGGAGTTGGTGAAGGCAAAAATACGGAATGACGACAAACTCGAAGAAATCCCAACTCATGGTCTAATTTACTACAGGGTAGGTGAGCCAAGGATCAGTATTTTTTTCAGTTACATTTAAAAATTGTATACACAGTCTAGTATTTGGGCAGCAGGCTAGCAATGTTATAGTTATTATTTTTTAATAAAATTTTATCTAAGATACATTCTCAGGGGGAAAAAATTTAATAAAAAATCAGAGTGCAGAGGGTATCTGGTAGATAGAGTGTTGGTATCTGGTAGAGTTTGCTCCCTAGCATTACTCAGAACTTACAGAGTTTTCCTTGCTATTCTTGACTGTTTACTTCTCCAGATCAACTTTAGCATCATTTTGTCAAGTTTAAAATATCCATTCTGTTTCTCTGAGCAGCCAGCCATTATCGCACACCCTGTCTTGAAGGCCTTACTCTCTTGAGAAATTGAACCAAGGAGGTGCGGGGGAGGAGGCGTGGGATGCAGCGCTGCACCGCGGCAGGGGAGGTAGACGTCCATAATGAACTGTGGGAACCCCCAGATCCTTTCCACACAGGGCTTCCAGAATGTTGGTGCTCAACTTATACCTCTTACTTAAGGGACCGTCTGAAGAAACAGACTTGTTCACAAATATTGAGATTTAAAGGTGCCTCCAAATAAAGGCCAGGTTTCCCAATTGCCCTACAGTGAGACTCACCAGGTGACAAGCTGCTTAGAACTTGCCCTTCTCTAGTGTCCCCTTAGGCTTTTTTTCTTCACTCTTAAATATTGATACTTGGCTTAGACTCTCTAGAGAAGTGAGAAAAAACAAAGAACAAAACAAAAAAACAGAATTTGCAGAAAACAAGCACAATTTAGGGCACTGGAAAAATCTTCCAAAAACTATTACCAAGTCCGGGCACGGTGGCTCACGCCTGTAATCCTAGCACTCTGGGAGGCCGAGGCAGGCGGATTATTTGAGCTTGGGAGTTGGAGACCAGCCTGAGCAAGAGCGAGACCCCATCTCTACTAAAAATAGAAAGAAATTAGATGAACAACTAAAAATATATAGAAAAAAATTAGCCAGGCATGGTGGCGCATGCCTGTAGTCCCAGCTACTCGGGAGGCTGAGGCAGGAGGATCGCTTGAGCCCAGAAGTTTGAGGTTTCTGTGAGCTAGGCTGACGCCACGGCACTCTACTCAGGGCAGTAGAGTGAGACTCTGTCTCAAAAAAAAAAAAAAAACAAACTATTACCAATATTTTCAGAGGCAAGGGAAGAGATTGCATTCATGAAGCAAGAGTAAAAAGCTAGAAAAAAACATTCATAAAACAAAAAGGAGCTCTTAGAAATAAAAAATATGAGTATTGAAATGAAAATTTCAATATTGAAACATAAAGTTGAGGAAATATCCCATAAAGGCTTTATACTGATGAAGACAGATCTTTAGATCAATACAGATGAAGAATTGAAAAGTAGAACAGAAAAGATGAGAAAAAGATATCGCATCTGTTGCCCCAATGTCTTTATTAAATTTGTTTCATAAACAGAGAAGAGAGAAAAGATGAAATTATCAAAGAAATGGCATGAGAAAAACTTTCAGATTTCAGGATGTGAGTTTATAAATTGAAAGTCCTACCATATATAAACCACAATGAATGGAAAAAAGGATTATACCCAAGTACATCATTGTGGGATTTCAAAAAAAGAGGGATAAAGAGAAGAATTGAAAAGATTCCTTGAGATACAAAAGATAGATCACAAACAAAGAGATGGAAATCATATAGCAGTAGATTTCTGAAAACAGCACTGAAATCTAGCAAGCAATGAAACATGTCTTGAAAATTTTGAGGTAACATAATTTCTAACCTAGAATTCTATACCCAACATATCATTCCAAGCATGAGGGGAGAATAAAACCTGTTCACCATGAAATACCTCAAAAAAAAATTCATTTTTATATTCTCTTTGCAGAAACCTATTAAAGGATGTATTTCATGAAAATATAGAAGATAGATGAAATAAAGAGGCTGGGTGTGAAACTATGGGAATCTATAAGTTGTTTAAGGAAATAAGGGCCTAGAGAGAAACAGAGCTGAGGACAGAGACTTCAGGCTCATTCCCCATTGGTATCAGGAGAAAGAGATGCGGTAAGAGAAAACACAAGGGCTCTTGGGAAAGACAGATGGAGATCTAGGTTAGCGAAGTGCTGGAATGGAAGAAAGTGGGAAAAGTCCTCAGCTGCAGGAGGTTAAAATGTTTTTGAAGCTTCAGAAAAGGAGGAAGGCCAAGTTCTTAGAAAAGGCCGTTTGAATAGAATAAAATGCATGGAGAAGCAGGTTCGGTTGAGTCAATGGGATAGAAGTGGGTTTACAGAGGTTAAGGAGGGTGGTGAGAAAGTGGAGGAGTACAACTCTTATAATAGCTGGTGATGAAAGGGAGAAGAAAATATATTAATAGAAAAGTATTACTCAAGAAGGGGAACTTATAGGCATATTTGTAAGGAGAAATAAAGGAGATGATACAGAAGAGGAGATTCAAGATAACAGAGGAAGGATTGCTTTAGACTTAGTCTCAGCATGAACACTAAGGGAATCCAGGTGAAGGCATTCACTCTAGCAAGGAAGAAGGATGAATTCTCTGAAACTGGGAAAAGATTAAGAAGATAAAGGTAGGAACAATGAGATGTTAAGGTCCAGTGGGTTCTGTAAGTGCTTATTTATGAGAGATGACAGATATTCCTATAAATAAGAGTCTAAGTCAATGCCTAGCAGAGTAACTCAGAAGAAAGTTAAAAGAATTGGAGGTTTCAGGATGAAAGAAATAGATCTGAAATATTTTAAACGGGTAAAACATCTGGGGGTCGGAGAGAACCACTCTCAGCCCTAGTGAGAATCAGATGCAGAAAAAAATCTTTAAAACAACCCAATAAAGAAACTCAATATTAGAAAACAATTCATTTACAAGAAATTTGTTGAATAAGATAACTTAGAAGAATAAATTACTAAAAAATAATCAAAAATATGTTTATTTGATGAATAGATAATTTGGATATTCAGCTCATGTTTTGTTTTTAGACATTTTATTAATTTTCAGAATATTTTTCTTTCATTTTTCCTTTCTTGTGTTTTCAATTTCTATTTTTACTAATTATTACTGTGTCTGTTTGTAATAGTAAAAATTTATCAAAATATACACAATAAAATAAAACTAGTATCTAAAATAGGTGATTGGTTAAATGTGCTCAAACACTACATATGGTAATATAGTTTCTAAATAAAGTATATATGTATATATTATGTATATGTATGTACAAAGGAATGATCTAAAATATACATATATTATAAATATTTGTATATGAGGTTGTCTTTAAATAGAATGGAACATAGTAGGATTCTAATTTTTTTTTTGCTTTTCAACAATTTGTGATTTTCTTCTAAAGCATATAAATTATTTTTATTTAAAGGCGAAATGGAAGAAAGGAAAAATACTGAAATTTTTCAGACTTGGGTTTTTTGAATTTTTTATTTAATTCGTAAAGTATGAGTTACTTCTTAGTCAAAGAATTCTTACTTAATTCAAGAATGTCTATTAAGTTGCTAGGACTGTTTCATGTTCTCCTCAAATACCATCTCATGCCTTTTATACAAAAAGTTATGAAATCATGATATAGTGTAGAAAAATATTCTTTTTAAACAATTTTTCTTCCCTTAATTCATTAAAAACCTCCCAAAGCAATTATGGCAGTTGCAATTCCCAACTATTGAGTATTTAGCTTTGTTCAAGTAAATATACTTTTTTGTTCATTTAGTTCTCCCTGTGTTTGAGTATTGTGGGGGGGACAGCAAAAAACAAAAAAGACAAAGATGCTCAAAGAAGAAAACCAAGCATTATACAGCTTACCTATAGCACTTCAGAAATCACTAATACATGAAGAAACCCTACTCAGAATGGAATATTCATTTATGAAAAAATTATTGATGGATCAATTTGTTTGTAGTCAATTGGTTTCCAAAGCTGTTTTAAACTAGACTCTGTTTTGCAAGATATGCCTGGGAGCATGAGTACGAAAATAGAGAGTGAGTAGACGTGGAGTGGATCTTGGATAGAAGGTTAAGAGATCAAGGATAATAATGTTATATAGGCAACACAAAGCAACTGAAGATTAAATTGGGGGTACTTTTAAGTTAAAGCTTTGGGTCAATCATCAATGTTAGAAGCATCTAAAAGACAGATAATGAGTGCTGGACTTAGCCAAGACAGCATCCCAACTTGCCTCCACATGGGGTGGGTCACTGCTTTAGCTCCAGCCTTGTCCTGATGTACAGGGATTGCCATTGGCAGTGCCAAGTTTGAAGAGAGATAGGTACCATTATGGGAACACTGCAGTTAAACTTTGCATTTTCAGCCTTTTTCTTTCAAAATCTCAGACCCCGAACCCACATGAACTTGCATGAGCCCAGCCCACTTAAATTGTCCGTAAAGTAGAATCAAACTGCACGCAATCCTATTGTCCTGAGGCAGTCTCTCTCACTCATGAAATAATCTTAGTTGAATAAGCAAAGAGCTGGCCTGGCTTGAAGTCACACCATCTTCAGGGTGGTATCTTAGTGCTCTAACGTGTGCAAGAGGCATCCAGGGCTTAGAATGCCAGACTCCAGATGAATGCTTGATGGAAAGCAGAAGTAAACAATTGTTGCTCTGAGGTGATTTCAAGTTTCCCCAACAGAACTGTGCATATTTATCAAATCTCCATTGCATAGTATCCCTATATTTATGGCAAAACACAGTACAATACCTACAACTAGTCTGAGCTGATTTGAAATGACAGGTACGGGAATTCCCAGTTGATTTGCACTGAGTTACATTTTCATACATCCCTCAGGGCAAATTCTGTGACATCTCTCGCTGAAATGTTCCAGCCTGCCACACAGAGGGGACTACTGTGATTTCAATTTGAATATTACACATAAACAAAAGGAATTACCTCAATAGCAGCTTACTTAAAAAAGTGTTTTAGAAATCTCAAGCACTTTGAGAAAGCTAAATTGGATCAGTGTGAATTTTTTTCCTAATGTAGAAAATTTTTTTTTTAAAAAACAGCAGGGCCTGAAATATGTGACAAATAATTTGGAAACAGCTGTGCTGATTGCAATAGTCTCCCAATAATAAACTGCTTGTATTCTCTTCTCAGTTTGATTCTTTGACTCCAGGAAGTACTGAAAAAAAAATAAAACATATTCTTATGGCAAACTGCTTTTAACATGATCAATTACCTTTCCTTTGTATGCTATGGTATGGTTTGAATTACATGATTAATCTCTGGCTGAAAGAGGTCTGAGACATGCTCTTTTTCTCTCCTTCCTTTCTTTTCAAAAAGCATCTTAGAACTGAGAAATGTGAAAAAGGAATTCTAAATATCAATGGCAAGTGGTTAATTTTTTGGCGGCTATAAATGTTAACTTACCATCAAATTGGTATTAACCGATCAACCCTTAAGTACACATATAGTAGTACAATTCATCGGGTGTTGAGCAGATGGGAGGGGGGAGGAGGGATGGGTATATACACAACTAATGGGTACGGTGTGCACCCTCTGGGGGATGGACACACTTGAAGTTCTGACTCAGGTGGGGCAAAGACAGTATATGTAACCTAAACATTTGTACCCCCATAATATGCTGAAATAATTTAAAAAAAAAGAATAGACTAAATGGAAGGACATTTGCCAATTTTTCTTCCCAGATGAGATCATTACTGCTAATTAATTTGCAATTAGCACCTACATATTATGAGTAGGGCCTTGTGGGAGACCCAATCTATGAGACACAAAACGTAAGACCTAAGCTTCTCCATTAAGGAGTTTATAATATTTATCCATACCATATATAAAATGTTAATGAGAGTCAAATTTATTTCATATACTTAAATAAAAATCATTGGGCTGCTTTTTTAGAGTTGTATAAAGTCTATTCACCTACTATGACATATTTCTGTTCGCTGTTTTACTTGTTGCTCACGTATTACTGCATCAAACACGACAGTACACAAAATAAAAAAAAATGTTAACTTACTGAAAAGAAAATTAAGTATAGAATCATGAAGAATTTGTGAAACAGTCTGTAAATTTTAATATGTTTAAGCCCCTGACAAACCAGTGTCATGTTGAAACTTCTCAAATTTTGCAATCCAATCATGACACAAAATCTTCCACAAATTTTTATTTTATTTTATTTTATTTTTTATTCCAGGGTATTGTGAGGGTAAAAACATTACAGTTACACTTTATGTCTTTGCCTCACCCAAATGCGGGTTAAAGGCATGCCCTTCCCTCCCTTTAGTTCCACAAATATTTATTAAGTGCTTACTAAGTAGTATTAAGTAGCAGTAAGTCTGGTTATTTCTGGTATTTCTTACATTTAAAAACATCATCCGGAATTTGTTTTAATGTAAGGTATGATGGTA
>CAUYSK010125670.1:0-102108 GCA_963575035.1 Avahi laniger
CTCAATGGGTGACCAAGCTCTTTCACAGAGGACTGGACCTTTACAGCAAGTGCGTCTCACTCCTTTGCTCAGTGGACCACAGCAATGCTCTAGAGTGGCAGCCCCTGGCAGAGGGTTCTGTTGGCCCGATGGTGATGGTGGGAACAATGACTTCTTTTCTTACTCTGCATAATCTGGCTTTCTGTTTATTGAAGGTGCAGGGCTTAATGCCACCCTGAGGGAGCACGATGGTGACTTGAGTGTAGATATCTCAGCTGCAGCTGATGCTTGCCAAAAGGGAACATGGGCTCTGGGTTACCTTGTTTTTTCATAATTTTCAAGATAAAATAAAACCCTGTAAAATTGAAAAGATTGGCAAATAATTAAATACTTAAAAAATGCTCTGGGTCAAATACACCCTGGCTACTGATGACATCTGCCCCCAGGGGCACTAGAGCGCAACTTCTTTAGACTGGGAAGTCTCTCCCTGTGGGCACCTTCCCTGGCAGAAGGACTAGGGATGGGCTATGGACCAGGGGAGTCTCCTTCAGGCTGTGTTTGGCTCCCTGGCTTCTAGGTCATGGGCAACTCTCCGTGCCCAGGGGCTGCTTCTCCTCTTTCTCAGTCAGTCTGTCATTGCAGCATCCAGGCCTGAGTGTCACCCACAGAAGATGATGTGGGTGTCGCTGCATCTCTGGTGACTCCTTGTTTATATTTCTCTCCGATTGTTCATCTAAGCTCCGGACTCACATATCCAACTGCTCATTTGAACCTCCTCTTCGGAGTGTAACAGGCATCACACTTGACTCACCCTAATGGAGGTGGGCTCCGCTGCCCACCGCCCCCGTCTTTATAATTCATTTGTGTTCTCATCTTTCCATTCTTCCTCGGCAAATGACACCACCATCCACCCACCTTCTTGAGAGAAAAGCAAGTGCTATCTTTGAGTATTTTTTTTTTTTTTGGTGTCCTTATCCATTAGAAGGATCTACGAATTCTACTTTAGAAATATCCTGAATTCACCATCACATCCATTACACAATCAAACTACTATTATCTCTTGTCCGGACGAATGGAATGAACTTATCTTGAAACTCCTATTCTTCCTTCCGCTTTTGCCCTTAAATAGTCCATTCTCTGTATGGTAGCCAGAGATATTTTTTTTTTAACAAGTTAAATTGGGTCACTCTTCTTTTAAAATTCCTCTCTTGGCATCCCATTGCTCCCAGGACAAAAGCAAAATTCTACCCCAGGCCAACAAAAGGCTTTGTGTGGTCTGGCCTCAACCTCCATGATGGTCTCCATCGTGCTCCACTTTCCCCGCCCCACACCCCCAGCCACACAGCTCTTCCCCGACGTGCACAGCTCATTCCTGCCAGGAGCCTCTGCACAGCGTCCCCTCTCTGTGACAGCAGCGTCCCCTCTGTCTGTGAGTGCCTTCCCAGCTGCTTCCTCACGTTCTCTCGGTCTCAGCTTCAAGCCACCTCAGAGAGGTCTCCCATGGCTGGCAACTCCCCAGACACACTCCATAATATCACTCACCTTTATTGCTTCAGAGAATTTACCAATATTTAAATTATATTGGTTAATTTTAGCGTGGTTACTGCCAGTCCCCACACCAAATGAGATATAGAGGGTTTTTTTTGAGGGTAGAACGTTTTCTTGCTTGCAGGTCACTAGGCCCAACTCTGAGAATAATGCTGGCACATGGCAGGTACTTGATAAATACTTACGGAAGAATACATTAACTGTGAAATCATATTTTTTTTTGTGACATCAAGTGGTACTGTTATCTCATGCCCTAGAGGTCACAGTAGTATTTGCCAGCAGCCTTGGCAGGGATAGGAATTGTGGTAGACAGAATAACGGCTCCTCAAAGATGATCCTGACCTACTGCCCCAAACCTATTCAGTGTCACTTTACATAGCAAAAGGGATTTCGCAGATGTGAGATGGGGCATTTATCTTGGATTATCTGTTGGGCCCCATGTAATCACAAGAGTCCTTATAAGGGAGAGGCGAGAGGACCAGATTCATAGAAGGAGATGTGAGGATGGCGGCAGAGGTGTGAGTGATTAGCTTCTAGAAGATGGAAAAGGCAAGGATGGGATTCTAATCAGGAGCCTCTAGAACAAATGCAGTTCTGCTGCAACTTGGTGTTAGCTGTGCAAGAGCCACTTCTGACATCTGTGAGATCCACAACTGTAAGATGATGAATCTGTGTTGTTTAAAGCCAAGTTTGTGGTCATCTGGTTCGGCAGCCGCAGGAACCTAATGCAACAAGGATGGCATTTTTGAGACCATCAGCAATGTCTGTGATTTCCAGGGCATCAGGTCCCGCTGGGAGCCTGAATAGGAGGGAAAGAGAGGACAATTCCATGTAGGCACTTGATGCCAGCAGGGGCCACTTCCGTTTCAGTGCGACGCCATCCTAATTCCATTTTGGACACGGTGTGCAACACATACTGGGTGCACACTAACTTGCTATTAAATGATCGTATGTGGTGGTGTCTCCTGTAGGCTTCCTGAAATATGAGAAGAGCCTTTGAAGAAGTCTTGGAATTTCCCACATGGTGACTAGGAAAGGAGGTAGACACCTACAGCAGGTCCTCAGCGGTTAGAGTTTCAGCTAATTGTGAAAACTTTTGTAGCTCTTCAAATTTGTGAATAAGAAAATTGTAGAATAGCTTGTGAATTTTATCCTAAATCATGTTTCGATCAACAGGTGCGTGTTTCCTGTGCTGGCTCTGATATGAGAAATCTTTCAAATTTTATCAATGCGACATTTTATTCATGTGAGAGCTATTTTTCACCGAGAAGTATTTTATCTTTCCAAAACTTGTTGTGTACCTGGTGATAGGTGATAGATCACAGAGCCACAGGGACATGTGGCTGCTGGGCCCACTCACTGCCCTGGTGACTTGAGGCTGCACAAGCACCTTGGTGGGCACACCCTCCAGATGACGTTCTGCAAAGAGCAGATGAGTAGCCATTAAGGGTGTTTGGACTGTTTTGGGAATAAAATGAACTATGGATGTTACATCAGGAACCCATGTTCGTAATTACAACTGTGAATCTAGCTTTCACCCCAGAAAAATCTGGCTCAGGAAACATGGATTAAAGTTTGGGAACACCCGCAAGCACCAATAAACCACGTGAGACACTTGTCTGACCCCAGGGCGACGACTAATGTCTGGGATAATGCTGGGTTGGCACCGTCTGTGCGCCTGTGCGAAGGAATAGATGACAGTCTCATGGGTCACTGCTGGTTTGGGGAGAGGCCAATTCCTGATAGCAATTTTTAGTGATTTATTAAAAAAATACTTTTTTCCCCTCTTGATTGTGTTTCTGGGTTTAGCTGCTCAGTATTATTTTCCTTTATGGAACAGGGACATTAGAAGCCTTTCAGCTTTTAACCAGTGGCTTTGCTTCTGCCTGTCCTGTCCAAATAAGTTCACTGAAGAATGAAGAATGGCTTTTCGATTTGCAGTTATACTGTTTTGTAACTTTTGTTTCATTTCCTCCAGAGGAAGTTCTCTCCTTTGGCTCTTGAATCGGCTCTGACAGCTCCGAGTGCCAGGCCCCTGGTAATTAGTGTCGCAGAGAAGGCAGGTGGCATTTACATCCGATCACCTTTAGAAACTCGCATCTGGGGTTTCCTGCGGAGAAATCTAGGTTGGGTTTCAAAGTCAGTGACTGCCTCATCCTCCAGGATCACTGATTAGGAACAAGCTGTTCCCCCAAGGCCATTTCCATTTCTATGGCAGGCTCTGAATAGAACTAATACATTTTAGAAATGCAAATGGATTCAATTTGAGCAAAGTGAGTGACATGCTAAGCTGGAGTCTTACTTTTTACCAGTTGCTTCCTGCCACAATCTTTCAGGCAGATGTTTTTGGCAGAAGAATAATGCCAGGTTCACATAATGATGATAAGGGGTCACAATGCTGGCTTTGCTGCTGCCGGAGCCCCATTCAGCAGCGACTCCCCGTGCGGTGTGAGAAGCGACCCTGAGCACAGCCGATCTGCTCCAGCGCGAGCCGTGCAGAAGGCGCATCCACAGATGGCGGGCCAGCCTGCGCGCGATATAGCGTATAACGTGCACGATGAAAATAAAAACGCCGGAGGCGAGCCAACTCAGCACTAGCTCTTTTGTCACTACAAAGTGCTTTCATATGCATCATTTTATTTTACTGGACTCCTTGTTTTTTAAAAAAAGAGAGGTAAGTCAGCAAGGGTGGACACAGACTGTGTCTGTGGGGATGAGCATCTTGGCTCTGCCCAGTGTCAGAGGCCTTCGGTGCAAGGTTCCAGCAGCGCAAGGGAATGTCAGAGGGAGCGCGAGTGAGGCCTTTCTGTGCCGCCAGAACATCCCAAGCAGGTGAGTGTTTATCCTTCATGTACACAGCACGTTCCAAAGTACTGCATTTCCTAGAAAAACCTGGACCCTCAAAGGCACCTGATAAAGGTTCAAACAATGACATGTAGGCTTCAGGTATCAAAGTATATTTTCTGAGAGCCTTGACTCTAAAGCTTGGCAGGTTATTACACCCTGACCCTAAGTTCCATTATCACCCTATCATACTTAAAAACAGTATTAAGTGATATTATTAACATAATATAAAAATAATCAGCAATTAATATAGTTGTCAGTGTCAATGCCATTGAGGCTAGCTGACATCCATATGACACATAACAGTTTATAAAGCATTTTGTATCCATTTTCTAATGTCAGGTGCACAAGCACATTGGGAAGCCAGAATTAGGAATGACACTTTACAAAAGAACATACAAACCAGGTCAGCTTGTCTGTGGACATTTAGAAAGCAAGGCTTGAAGTCAGGAGTTCCAGAGCAGCCTGAGCAAGAGTGAGACCCTGTCTCTATCAAAAATAGAAAAAAAATTAGCTAGGCGTGATGGCTCATGCCTGTAGTCCCACTACTCGGGAGGCTGAGGCAGGAGGATCACTGGAGCCCAGGAGTTTGAGGTTGCTGTGAGCTATAATGACACCACTGTATTCTACTGGGGCGACAGAGCAGACTCTGCTTAAAAATTAAAAAAAGAAAGAAAGAAAGAAAGAAAGTAAGTTATGTTTTTAACAGTCTATATTTGTATATGTTCCAAATAAAACCAAACATCAGAGCAAACCCTGATATGTGAGACACACACGCATTCCTAAACAACTGGATACATCGCAAGCATGCACAAACCTTGTATTTGCATGGGTATATTTTGTAAAATATAGGTAGAACTATAATTAGCATGTACTCTAAAGAATAAAAAGTAACACATGGAAGCCATTTTTCCCTAAATAAAATTCTCTACTATTTATCTTGTTATTAAAGTATACCAATTAACCATTAAAAAAATGAAGTAATACAGCAATGTGTAAAAAGTGAAATGAAAATTCTCTGTGATCTACCCTCCTGAGAAAACTCTTGATAATCATTTGGTAAATATACTTTTGGCTTTTATACTTTCTGATATTCTTAAATACATATATGTGAATATTATATTATTTTCGATAAAAGAGTTATACACTAGTCTTCGATTTAACTTTTACGTTTAACAATATGTCAGGTAAGTCTTCTCATTTCTATTTATGTATCTGTTTATCCATATATTTATGTATACTTCTATATTATATCTACATCTGTATATCTGTATGTTTGTGTCTATATCCATATCTTATCTTTTTATGATATATATAATATTACATTGCCTAGACATGCTGTAATTTACTTATCTTATACCATATGATAGGCAATTTGGATGTTTCCAGTGTTTCATTACTAAAAATAATGATACAATGAATACATTTTATATATATATACATTTGAAGAGTTATTCAGTTACTTCCTGCATTAGTCAGAATTGGCCAGAGAAAAAAGACCAATAGCATATATTTATATAGATATATAAATAGATAGATATAAATATGTAGAAATATTTATTATAAGGGATTGACTCATGCAATTTTGGAGGCTGAGAAGTCCCATGACCTGCTGTCTGCAAGCTGGAGAAATAGGGAAGCTGGTGGAGTAGGTCGGTCCGTGTCTGAAAACCAGAGAATGAGAAGTATCAATGTCTGAAGGCGAGAGAAGGTGAATGTTCTAGCTCATGCAGAGAGAGAGTGAATTTGCCCTTCCTTTATCTTTTTGTTCAATAGAGGCCCTCAAAGATTGGGTGGTGCATACCTACATTAGTGAGGAAAGGTCTTCTTACTCAATCTACTGATTCAAATGCTGATCTCTTCTGAAAACACCCTTCCAGACACACCCAGGAATCATGCTATACCAGCTATCTGGGCATCCCTTAGCCCAGTCAAGTTGACACATAACATTAACTATCACACTTCCTTAGGCAAAAATTACCCAAAGTGAAATTGCTAGGGTATTTCAAAATTTTGACACATATTGCCAAATTGCCCTCTAGTAAAGTTTTACTAATCTACAACCTTGATCAGCAGAGTATGTGGATTCCCTTCTCAACTTTGAAATCTTTTGCTGCAGATTTTAAACTTAATATAATTCCACTCAAGCTTTAGTATTTTCCCCTTCAGAAGATAATACAATTAAAAATGTAAAGAAAAAAAAAAAGAATTTGACCACGGAGATAAATTTAAATAAAATGTAAATAAGAACCACGTGCAACAAGTTTGAGATGGTCGACAGGGAGTTGCAGCTGCAATTGTCCAGGTGGGAGGTGAAGAACATCCGAGGCAGAGCAGTGGTGAGGACCCTGGGAAGGGGGTGCAAGTCTTTAGGTGGGAGGATCCACAAGCCGCTGATGGAAGAAAGTGGGGAGACAGAGAGTCTTCAAGAAGAAAAAAATTGATGTGGGGAACACTAAAAAGAATTTCTCACCTCCTTGAGGAATTTCATATGCAAGGCTGGGCCTCCAGTATCACCAAAGCCGTGATACTCATCTCCCAAAGGAGTTGCTGCCTAACCTTTCTTTCCAATTAAGATCTCTCTCCTCCCAGGCTGGCCTGCTGTGAAATTGTGGCCATTTCTTGGTCTGGGTCTCACCTGCCTCCTTGTCCCTAACTTCAGATATGTTTGCCACCTATGCTTTACTACTATTGCTTGTCCGGGGCCCTTGCATGTTTTTGCTTTGTTTTTGAGTGAACACCTTCATTCCTCGTCATCTTCGCCTCCGTAAAGGACTTCCCATTCTCTTTTACCATGCTTACACAACCACGGTGAGGACATATTCAGATAATAGGACAACTACGGTGTCTATAAATCCTGGGTGTAGGATCATGGTATGTTTGAATCAGCACAAGAATCTTTTCCTCTTAGTTCATCTTTGAGCATCCCCTTGGGGCCAGACACTGTCCTTAGAGTGACTATCTTATCCCATGTAGTCACCAAAAGGCCTTGGGAGCATTTATTTGTTCAGGCAGGCAACAAATATATATATTGAGCACCCATTATGTGCCAGACACTGGTCCATGTACTGAAAATAATTTAATGAACACAGCATCAAGATCTTGCCCTTAGGAAGATTATACTCTAGTGGGGAAAACAGACCACAGATAATTAAATATAGGTAAGTGAAATAATTATGGACAATGGTGAGTGTTGGGAATAAAAATAAAGCAGGGTAAGAACAAAGGAGGTGCTGAGGAGATGGCGAGAATGGGGGTGGCTATTTTAGAGAGCAAGGTCAGAGAAAGTCTCTCTGGGAGGTGACATTGGAGGGATCAATCTATGCATAGTCCAAGGAAAAGGCACATAAAACAGAACATGCAAAGGTCCTGTGGTGGAAAAGGGCTTGAAGAAGGGAAGGCCAGTGAGCCACTGGGCCAAGGGGACGGTGAGAGGATATGTGGTTGGAGGGGCCTGGTGGCCGTGCTCAGAATCTGGATTCCACTCTACTGGTGCTGAGTGGCCCCTGGGGAGGTCTGAGCAAGAGAATGTGCTGATCTGTAATTTACATATTTCAACTCATGGTCTGATCCTGTGGGGATAAAAGGGCAGAGGGAGGAATAAGACAGGAGTGAAAACAGAACAGTTAAAGGTTTATTACGTTGTCCACCCAAGAGATGATGCTGGCTTTTACTGTACCCCTTTAACAGATGAGCAAACTGTAGCTCTTAGACTTTACACTGTTATCACAGCATCTCTAGCCTTTAGAACACGCCTAGGTTCTCAGTGGACACTGTTTTGAACCAAGTTAAAGTGAGAGCGACAGTGACTTGCACAAGTGCAAAATGGCAATTAGGGAATGGATTCTTGATTCAAGGTCAGGCTGCCTGGCCCCGAGCCCATGACTCTCCCCGCAGTGCTTGGATGCCGTTCATAATACAACACTAGCTGATTTCTATAAATCACTGCCCGTTAATGATATAATTTTGATTGATGATATCAACAGAGAAATGAGAGACTATGCTCGGTTGCCGTTCTCTCTGTCTTTGCTGTTGGTTAACTTATTACTTCATTTTCAGATACTGAAGTTATAACACTCATTTTGTTGGAAAAAATTAAGTGTAATGACCAAGAAAAGGCACTTATAAGAATAACTGAAACAATAATTAATGTCCTTAATAAAGAAGGAACAAATCTCTAATTCTTAATATTAAAAAACCCAGAGTTAATATCTAATAGCTATTTAATGCATTATGTTTCAGACAGTGTATGCTTTGCATATACTCTAGCTAGTCTTTAATAGCAGACTTTAAGCTGGTGTTGCTTTCTCCAATTTATTGATCAAAAAAATAGGCTTACGGAGTTTAAGAAATTTGCCTATCACCGTAGAGCTGGTAAATGGCAAGATAGAAATTAAAGCAAAACTCTGAAATCTCTCTCTCTGTGGAGAATGGAGGGAGTTGGTGGTGGTTTCCTACAGTCCAGTGCCCCTGGGGCTTCCTGTTCTGCCTCCCTCAGCAATAAACCCAGGATCAAAGCCATGGGACGCAGAAGGCTCCATCTTGCCGGAGCAAAGCAGTCCCGTGAGGCCAACAGAGTAGGAAGAAGTCTGGGTGGATTGAGTTATGCACTGTTTTTTGATTAAGACATAGTGGCTATCCCATCATGACATTGGTTTGAATTAGAATAATCCTAATGGAAAATAAAATGGGCTTTTTTTTTTTTTTTTACCAATCATGCAGCAGATAAAGAAGGTAGATTTGAATAGGACAGGTGCAGGGTGTGTGTGTATGTGTATGCATGTGTGTGTAAACAATATTTATTCTCAGATTGCCTTATTGTAGTCAAAGGGTTGAAACAGGGAAAGGAAAGAAAATTACACCCTTTGCAATATAAATTAGTTACTTTTTCTTATTCTCCCTTTTTCACTTCATTTCCTTGCTCCACTCCTGTTAAAATAATTTTATTTTCCAAACTAGTGTTTTTGTTGTTCTTTATGTTATTGCATTCTTGAGAATAATTGGAATCTTTCTTGTCCAGGAGATTGGAAGTATGGTCTGATCTCTCACAATTTATTAGTTAGACAAGATAGAAATTTTCTTCTCATTTATCATTCATGGTTTGCTGCTGTGAGTTCACAGAGCCTGAAGCTTTCAAAAGGTGGAAAATAATATTGGGGAAGTAAGCAGAAAAAAAAAGGCCAGCATTCGGAGAGAAAATTCTAACATCCTGCTGCCCACCTATAGGACACTGGCATGATCATTTTTTGGTGGTTGGGAAGCAGAGAATAAATCAGTGATTTTATTTTGAAAATTCTATATTACTTTGGCAGGAGGGGCAGTAAGAACAGAGAGACTGACATATTGGCTTCCCTTAGTGATGGAAGGGCCTTCGCATCTGCAGAGAAAGGAAAACATCTAAAGAATGTCACTGGTTGGAACATCTCAGGCTTGGCACAAGCATAACTGGTACATGGAACTAATCATGCTGACTTTCTCCTTCCCACAAGATGGTTTCAAAAAAAAGTGATATGCCAGTAAAGAGTGTGCATGGAAAATTATAAATTGCTATATACATGGAGTAGATCAACTGCATGCGATACTGATGACTAAACTGTTAACCCTTTGAGAAAGCCATTGGGCACAGTATACAGCTTCTTTAGGAACTTGGTTCACTTTTCCCTGGTAGCCTTAACGTCTGGAATAGGAACCCCCTCTTCTCCCAAACGATGGGGTCCAGTTACCCTGACGCAGTATGTCGATGGCCAACGTGACCAATTCTCTGGACCTGAGATCTATTATCCATGTCTCCCTTATGTTTTTACTTTCTATCCATCTGATCTTGACTCTGTTTTTGGATTTATTTTATTTGAATTTGACGACCTAGATTCCAGATTAACCACTCAATTTGTTCTGTGTGGAGACCGGGCTCTCATCCTAAAAGTCCCCCAGCCTGGGCAGTGATGCCTTGTTCCAGAGTGCTGGGTAAGATGGACCCTGTCCTTGGCTCCCTTTCCTCCCACAGTTCGGCCCAGTCAGTGGAGAGGGAAGAGTCAACATCCAGAAATGTCCTCCTTAAGTGAGAGTCTACATCTCTGTCCTGTTCATCATTTTTCTATCTGTACCCTTTTCTCCATACCTTGACTTCCTTGAGATTTGCCCTCATGATGCATTTTTTTCCCGTTATCGGATCTTATCCTCAGGCCTGGCCTTCGACACTGATTCTGGGTAGAACTTCTTTCCCTTATCAGTCATTCTTATCACATGTGATTTGGTTTTCTTACGTTTCGGGAAACCTCCTTCCCAGTTCTGCTGACACTCTCTGCAAGGGAAACACTGGCAATGGATTTGTCCACAGCTCAAAGCAAAGATAGGCTTCTGGCCTTTGTGCACTCACGTACCCAGCAGCTGACAGACCTGGGGACACAATGTGTAAGTATAAGGTAGTGACAAAAATCACAGGCTGAACGAGAAATAGTTTTATTATATGTTGTCCCTGCTGGAGCCTACCAAGTCCACAAGAGAAGTTTGCTCTTTTAAGCAGACAGATCTTTACTGATTAGCTGATACTGGAGTTGACCTGATATTGGTGCTATATTATTGCAAGGTGGCTTTACACTGAATTATTTATATCTGGTGAAATTTTTTCTCATTCTCCTAGTTCAGCTGAAATATAACTTTTCTATTACATATTGAGTTTACCCTTTCCTACCAGAATTAATTGTTCCTCTTCTAGCTATATTATTTATCTTTAATACTTATTTTTTTCTGCCTTATATTACCATTAATTATATACCTGTCAATCATCAGACTGAGTTCCTCATTTATAAAATGGAAATGGTAATAGTACCTACCTCATAGAGTTGATGAATAAAGGAATTACTAGGTATTCAATATTTTAGTTTTTATAATCACCATTATTATTGCTATTTATGATATAAAATGAATTTTATCCATATCTCTTTGAATCATTCTGTCTCCAGTGTCATTTGCAGTTCTTTATATGAATAACTATTTGCCAAAATAAATTTATTGTAATATCCATGATCTAAACTACCATAGGGTTTAAAAGCTCTTTCATGATTATTTTCTTTTACTGATTTTAGTTAATTTTATTATACCTATTTTATGGGCAAGAAAATTGGAGAATTTGTTAGTATTAGATTTAAGAAAGATGTTCTCCTATTAAATTACAAGTCCAGCATGGACATCAAATGCTATTAATTCTCGCGCCTCTACCATGCAACATAATAAAATGCAATACATGAAGGTATGTTGAATAAATGTCAAAAATCTTGCTTCAGTAGTTTGGGGTACAAAATGAGGGCATACTTATTTTAATATAAAAAATCTCTGTGGCCTATCCTGCCAGCCATGAGTATCTTTCTCTTGTCCTTGAGTACCCCTGCCTAACTCCCCTTTGTGACAATTCCACTTCATGTGTCCCAGACATACTCAATCCGTGAAATTGGTCTTGGCCAGTTTAGTGCCAAAATAGAATATAGGGAAACTCCTTAGGTCCTACAAAGATCCCATTCTCTTTAACTGTTGTGCTGTCACCATTGGGTGGTCTGAGAGTCAAGGGCCTGCCTTGTCTGCTATCAAGATATCTTTGATTGCTTGGACTCACTTCTACACAAAACTGGTGGCCCAAATACTGAGTGCTCCAACGGTGGGGGCACCTGCCACCCTCAGTGGTTTAGCGGAAGATGAGAGGGAGGAGTGTCACTGTGTCCTGGTGACTTGATGGGCTGTGGTTGCTCCCAGGTGGATTCTCAGAGTCTCAGCTAGGTAGCCACACAGCTCTTCCATTAATAGTTTACACATTCACACGTGATCATGGTCTTGGTGACCACACACAATGCAAGTGTGACTGAGTCATGAGGGCTTCCAGCCTTTTTGTGCACAGTCCTTCCCCCTAATCTTTTTATCTTGGCAGAGAATGAGGAAGTTGCCTCCATCTTTCAATCCTCAGGCCAGTACCATTTCTTGGCCAAGGTCATTGACCTGTCTTTTAGGGTGGAAATCTCACCTTGTCAAACATGAACAAATAAACAGACCCTATCCAGACCCTAATCAGAGTAATTAAAGAGTTGCCCAATAATCTATCATTAAAATCACAATGTCATTCATCAGGATATGAATTCAGATTTTTGACCAATAAATCCTACACTATAACTTTGAAGGACCAATTAAGCAAAAACAAATATTTTTATGCATTGGTAATTTGGTATACCATCAAGTAATTTTGTAAATTTTTACCTGTCTTCAAGCTTTCATTATATTTCCCGTATTCTTTTTAATTATTTGTGAATCTTTACATCTTTTCATTGGGAACATGCATTTTGGTTTATTTTTCTAAGACTATGGTTCACCTTAAGTCTGCATGGAACATTGTTTATATGAAAGCTTTAATGCTGATTTCGGAAACCTTATCAAATGATGGCAGTATAATGTCATGAGGTAGCAAAAATTATGCTACATTATATGAGTAATTTAAAATAAAATGGATTTACAGTCTAATGTGGTGAAAACAAAATCAAAAGTAAAATTGGAATAGCTATCTGAAACAAATTTAAAATTAAAATACATTTTAGTAAAAGAACTTAGAAAATAGACTAATTACTTTAATGTAGATTAAAAAAATCAGCGTGGAGTTGCCAAGAAATCATCAACATTTGAAGTTGTGATTCTCAGCTTTTACTTCTGAAAAATTTTCTTTTAGATAAAAACCAGATATGTCATCAAATTTTTAGAAAAGTGGAAGCTAGCATAACTGGCTGAAAGTAAATTAGAAATAAAAAAGAAAAAATGTGAAAAATAAGAATAAATTCTGTAACAACATTAAAGATATACACAATTATTTAAAAAGTAAAACAAATTCTGAGGTATGGATGCAAATGCTAAAAGATTCCTATAAAGTTTGAACATTGGCCCATTGTGTACAAAAATTGGCGTCATGTGAAGAAAATTTTGACTGAGAAAACTTGTCATCTTGGTCCATTTATTTTTGACAAATTTACTCTTTAATTATCTTCAGCTTTCAGAAAAACATGTCTGTCACTCCACAGAACTCAGTCTAGCAATCACAAGCAGCATGGTCAGCCCCCAAGGGAGTGTTAGGCCTGTATAGACACGGGTGTCACACTGAGCCTGGGAGGCCACAGGACTGTCACCTGGGGAAACTTCCGTGACCTCACAGAGCTTTGTTTGAAATATGGGGAAAATTACATGAGATGACATATTTAAAAAATGGTTTGTAAATGGACGGCTTTGGACAAATGTCCAGTATTATTACAATGTAGTATTATTTTTACCACCATTACTGCAATGGTTGAATCCTATTTCAATTTTATCTTCAAATACGATTGTGTAAAGGCAGGACACACATTATAGTAGCTGCTAATAGAAACGTGATTGGCATATAGTACTAAAAATACACTTGATAGGATTTCTAAACTCTCCACAGTTCAGCATCATCTCCTAGTAAGTTATGCGTTCATGGCCCCTGGTTCTACGAACATCTTCTGTGTGTCTGTCACTACCATGCCTCCACTCATTCTTTGATTCACTCACTGACTCGTCCATTTCTTGATTTGCTTAGCAGACATTGGGTGAAGGCCTACCTGGGCCAGTCACTGCGCTAGGTGCGGTGGATTCTGGGATAAAAGCCAGAATTCCTGTCCTCATGGAGTTCACAGTATCTGGAGGTGACAAAGGAATAGAGAGAGAGCTATAATGCAGTGCAGTGAGGAGGTGATGACAGTCAGCACAGGGCCTCCTGCTCGAGAGAGCGGCAGCATTCAGCCCAGCTGCACAGATCAGTGGAAGATTCTGGGAGGAGATGACAAACAGACATCTGAGCTAGTCTTGAAGGATAATAAATGAGCATTAGCTAGGGAAAGAAAGAGGGGCAAGGAGAGGAACATGCACTTTCTCTAATTAGCAACATGCAAAGTATCTTGTGCTAGTTTAGTATCATTGTTTGTTAGACCGAAGTGAGTCGCCTTTAAGGCAAAAGTATTTTGTTCAGAATGTGCATGGTGGTGCATGACATCTGAGACATAGAAAACAGCTCTTCCGTTAATCAATTCTCTTGCATGCTGCCCAGTTAATAATTGCATTCATTCTCAAAGCAGCTCATAAATATATTACCACTTCAGGCCCACTGTTTCAAAATGCATAAATGAAAAATGATCAGTGCTTCCTTCCTTACTGTGAATATTTTAAGTTACAACATTATTAGACTCATTTCTCTTTTATAAGCTCCAAAGCAAGCATTAAAAATAATAGGTTTTGCTTTATTGATTTTAAAGAAACTACAGACATGTTGAAACATTGAGATTTAAAAACACACACACACACAACCAAATAAAATAAACTTTTGCCTCCTGTGAAATGCTGTATTTTAATCTGAAATTGTATATGGAATGGTGACATTGTATTTGCTAATATTAAAAAGAGAAATACATGTGACATCTGCCCAACTGTATTCATGTTGGAACTGGATCTTGAAGTGTGTTTGGTAAACATCACTGATGAAAAAAGCAGCACAAAAGGGCTATAGCCATTTTAGAAATAATGCTGGAATTGGAGACAAAGGTACTACAGCTGCCAAGGTTTTGAAAATAAAGGAGAAAAGGAGAGAATGGAAGCAAATATTTATCGAACACTCACTATGTATCCAAAGCTTCATGGCGGGTGCTGTTAGCTACATTTACAGATGAGAACCCCAAGGCTCAGAAATGTGGAAGAACTTGCCCTGGATCACAGATTACATAATTGCTAGGGCTGAAATTCAGCCTCCATTCTGTCGACTCTGTTTTCATTATACATCTCACTGTGTTAAAAAGAAGACAGAGTAGGGTGGAAACATACTTTGAAGAGGAGGAGAGCACAGGCATGTATACCAAAGAGCCATAACCATTGCAGTTATTGATAAATGGGAGGCAAGTGCTGCTCACAGTGAGAGAAGGGAGAGTTGGGCAGGTGAAAATCACTGTTCATCTGGATGTCAGGTGACTAGATTATGATGAGCCTCTGATGTTATTAAACATTTATTTTGCTAAAGAAAAAAAGGAAAAGTCATCTTTTTACAACATGAGTTTTGCTTTTGATTTGGAAAATGCGGTCATCATAGGACAACTTTCTTTGCAATGGAAATTCATCAACAGATGGCTGATTCATTCAGCTCCTTCCTCCTTGCAGAGATTTGTGTGTGTGTACATGTATGTATTTGAGTAAGTGTGCCCGTGTGCATATGTGTGCGTGCATATGAGACAGTTTACTGTTTTTCAAATAGTGCTCGAAAACTTGGCTAAGGAACTCTGTCTTTGCATGACTTCCTGCCCTTTTGTCACCAATGAAGCCTACAGGTCAGTTCAGGGTTTGTTATTATTATTATTATTTTTTTAGTCAACTATCCCCTTACAAGAGCAGTTTAATCATTACTCTTTCATAATAGTCGATAATGACTTCATGAATTTGTCTCCCAAGGAGAATTACATGTTACCTGTAAACCTCTAGGGGCCATAGTACGAACATATGAATCTCTAAGCCTGCAGAAGAAAGAACCATGCTAATGGGCACAAAGGGAGCCTCTTCTGGAAGCCCTTGGGTTACCCCACAGCGGTGGAGGTTAATGCAAACGGAATAGCACATGGCCAAGGCTCCCCTGTGTGGCTGAAAGTCTCCCCGATACCTCTTAAAGCACCACAATTTCCACTCTCACAGATCAATTCTCTTGGACCCGAGTATTCAAGTGTTCTTCGTGGCAGTACTCCTCGGAGCGAGATGACATGTTAAGCTGCCATCGGTGACAATGTTATCACTCAGCGAGGAAGGAGGTGAGGAGGCCAGAGTGCTCACCTCCTCTGAGATTGCCAGGAGCCAGCCTCGCTCAGAAGACCTTTGAGACTGAGCCCGATCGGTGCCACTCTTCCTTATTAGAGCAAGCGGCACATTCAGCTTCCATATCAGCGGGGGCTCCTCATCCTTGCACGCTGTCTTCTCGGTTTCCATGTGCTTATAGAGATGGTTTCCAATGCCTGTCTTACCAGGTCAGTGTGGCGTGCCATGCAGAGCGTGGCATTTGGAGCCACAGGATCTGGTTCAGTAATGGGTTCTGCCACTTTTTGGCAGCTTGAACTTCATCCCCACTGTCCCCGCCCCATGGCCAAGCTCAAGCCTTTGTCACTCCTTTCCTGAACTTCTGTGGGGTCTCCTTGCCCCGTTGCTTACTCTCTAATTTGGCCAGTCTTTGCTGCTGAAGAACTTATCTGGCCCACATGTCTTGTCATTTTACTGCCCTACTTAAATTTTTTTAATGATGCCTCATCACCTAAAAAATAAAACTGGAATCCAGCAGAAGGCCCTCTGTGACCTGGCCCATGCCTAATTCTCCAACAACTCCTCCCTCCTCACCGTCTGCAGTGGCGTATCAGGTCCCCAGTAGGTTGTGATGCTTTATGTCTCCACATTCTATGTGCTAGTTTCCTTAGGCTTCAGCTTCTATATTTTCTTTTTTGTGTGTGAAAACTTTCTTAACTTTCCAGCACCCTCTTCTTGCTCTCTGTTATGGTTTGGAGTACTTCCTCTTTGGTTTCATACAGCACCTTGCACAGACCTCCACGGTGGCCAGTCTGTTCCTCGTGCATCGCAGCGATCTGCTTACTCGAGAGCCTCTCTGCAGGGCAGCGGTGGAGGTCATGAGTCCCAGATGGTTGCTGAGTGATGTGTGCCCTCCAGATGGGAGCCCTGGGCAGAGCTTGGCATGGGACCGTCATACAGACAGTGTTTATTAAATGAACGGTATTACTTAAGCTTTCCTACCCTAAAACTCTAATTTATAAAATAGGAATGATAATAGCACCCATCTCCTGGAGTTGTTGTGAGGATAGGATAAAAAGAGTATGTGAAAAAGAACTTTTTCAACTATGAAGATTATTAGACATCCTAGTTATTATTATGATGCAAGCTTAGGTCCTGCGGATAAGGCTTAGTCTTGACCTAATGGGCATTTAAGACCCCACAGATTCTACTCAAAGTCAGAGATGAAGCTTGGTTTAAGGATTCCTGTAATAGACAAGGTTTATTGTAATTATTGGAATTTCTACCTGCTGATTAGGCCCATGCTGCTTTTTAATTTTCTTAGCTTCAGGGGAAAAAAAAGCTGCATTAAGAAATGAAAGCCTCCTAACAGCTTGTTTTAGCATTATTTGTTCACGACTACTAGCAAATGTATTTTGCAGAATGCTTCAAATCCAGTTTCTAAAGACTAAGCTGAAGCTAGTAATCATTTCATAAATATTAATGGAGAATATGCAAGTGGAAAGTTAAATTAAAATGCTACCAAATGGCTAGCAGGCAGCAGAAAATGAGCAGGAATCTCTAATCAGTGGAATTCATGGTTGTATAACTTTTATCCTCCCATTAGAGTGCAAAACAGAAGTTGATTTTTCTCCCACTTAAAATCAGTTCATGTTGAAGAGAAAATGCAAATCAGCTCAGTAGCTGAAAGGTTCCAGAAGCAGCATCTCTTTATGGTAAGTCAACTTTCCTTGGTCTTAGTGGGATGCAGACGGCTGGACACAGAAACAGATGCCATGACTGTGGTCTTCTCACTGGGTTGTTTGGCAGGATTTCCCAAGGCTTTGGGGAAAGGAGAGAACAACAATAGCACACATTCACTTGCCCTCAGTTTATCATTTTTCTCTTCTGGAGTATTTATGTACTTATAACCAGCATGTTGAAAATATGATTGATTTCAGAGATTTCAAACTGGGTAAGGGGAGGAGTATGGAGTTCTGGTTAGTTGGGCCCTGTGTTGCTGGAGCATCTAACTTTAGATTATTTTTAATATCAGCATTAGACCCCATTAATCCCATATTATGTCCATGCATCCCTCCAACATAATGTTCACGGAGCGCTACCTACGTGAATCAGGCCCTGTGCTGGCTTTGGGAATGAGTAGTTGAATAAGACAGGGTCACGTTGGTTTTTCTCTCCCAGATTTCACCCTCTAAGGTATTAACTCCCTCATAGCTGTATTATGAGAGTGAAGGAGTTAATAGATGCAAAGCGCTTGGACAGTTCTTGGCACCTAGTGTGGACGTGCAGTAAGGACTACGTGACGGTGAGGCAGGGCCAGCGGAGGGGGGTAGACAGACAAACTCGGGGGAACTGGACTCCAATGGGTTCCACATGTCATGCATGTTTTTATCATTAGAAAAGAGGGGTGAATGGAGAGTAGGAAGCAGGAGGGTGAGGGGCTCCTCCGAGTGTTCCCTAAAAACCCTTTTGCCAGCTGTGTGGAGCGCAGGTTTCGTGGGTTTTTGATAACAGAGGCTGGAGGGCTCCACACCAGGTGGAAGGCTGTGGAGTTAGACACAGAGAGAGAAGCCGGTGGGCTGCACTAGGAGAGTAACATGGACCATGGGGGATGGGGGAAGGATGTGAGATTTTTAGGAGGGGAATTGGGGATCTTGGAAATGGAATCTCAGTTGGTGCCCAGGTTTCTTGAGTAGGTGACTGGTAGGCAGCTGAGCCTTACATGAGAGAAGTGAAAGAGAAAGAGAGGCATGTCTAGGGGGGAAGGCGTGGTGTTCACAGCCCTCACAAGAGCTGCATCACTAAATAGGGGATGCACTTAGCTGGATTCAAACTCTGCCAAACCAGCAGTGCTATTCTTAGATGAAACACTTCGTCTTTCTGGACTTCCATTCCCAGGCTCACAGAATGAGGGCAATAGCATCCTTATCCAAAAGGTTGCTGGGAAAGTAAACAAAGATAATGTAGGTGACAGCCCAGGGCTTCGCACCACAGGACTTAGTACTTGCTGGTGGGTCTGAAACTGAAGAATGATAAAGATTTCACACGGACTGGTTTGTTCAGATTGGGAAACTTGTGCAGAAGGAAAAGAGTTATTCATACACTTCTTCATGCATGCATTTATTTATTTATTCATCCATCCATTTGGCAAGAAGGTATTGAGGGCTTTCTTTGTCAGATGCCCTGACAGAGAAGATTCGCGTTGGTCAGACAACACTTCCTTCGGGGGCTTACTTTGTGCTCTACTAAACTCAACCATCAGTGCTACATTCGTTATTTCTGCAGTCCGGCCCCATTCCAGGGAGATGCAGTGGAGATGTCCCTAAGGACTGCACAGGCCCCAACACTGCCCCGTCATGTAGCCATCGTGACAATGGAAGGCAGCACCCTTGATGGTTGCCAGTGAGCCAATGTTTCTTCTCATGTTGAATGAAATTCACTGGTGGACAAATTGTCATTACTGATAATAAAAATAATAGCTGAAGACTACTGAGTATTTTCTAATTAATTGTACTTCACATCCATTATCTCAATTAATTGAGAGGTAGTTTTATTGAGGTAGTTTTATTTTCCCCCTAGCTTTATTAAGGTATAATTGACAAATAAAAATTCTGTATATTTATATTTATGGTGTACAACATGATGTTTTAATGCATGTGTGCATTGTGAACTGATTAAATCAAGCTAATTCACATATCCATTACCTCACATACTTATATGGTAAGAACATTTAAGATCTACTCTCTTAGGAGGTAGGTCTAGATTTTTCTAGTTTATAGATGAGGAGACTGGGCTAGGAGAGGTTAAATATCTTTGTTAAAATCCTACAACCAGAAGGCAGTCGATTAGAACCTGGAGATTGGAACCCAGGTCTGTGTGGATAGAACTCTTTCTATTATCTTACAGTGCATTCTAATTCAGTAAAACATACGGTAGCAATTTGTCCATATTTCCGTGTCCTTAGAGTGGAATGCTGTCTTGGCTGCCCCAGCCTGAGTCTGTTTCTTTGTCTGTACATGCGTGTTGTACATGCATCTGTCTCAGAGCACAACACACTCTCTGTTGTTCGCCTGACTGACTTCTCTGCCTCCCTCCCTAGAATGTGAAATCCTTGAAGTCAGGGACCCTGTCATATGGTCTCGTATTTGCCATGCAAGGAATAGTAGGACACATCTGAGGAATGAGTGTATGTATACATGAACTACAGGTCACAAACTTTTCTAGCACGCAACAAAGTCTCACTGCTTTTGGTACAACTTATATCGATGACTATATTTTAATGATGTAAAATTACCTATGCAGGTTTCAAAAATCTTCTCAAAGCCCATCTATTCTGAAAAGCCGTCTGATACATAATTATTAACTATATCCTTTATGCTTCCACATCACTGCCTATATTGCTCCATTATTTAGTTTGCAGAATTAAAATTATCTGTCTCATTCCCTATATCTTGAATTCAGAGCCCTCAACATTTTGTGTTGTGTTCTTTTCTTGCCTAGCACCCTTGGCCAAGTATATGGGACCCTCCATTACGGTTTCCCCATGACTTTCTAAACATGGAGTGTTAGGAACTCTGTTGGGACATGATGGTCAATGGCCGAAACTTGATTCTCAAGCACCTGATAAGTTGAAGCCTGCAAAATCAAAAGGAAATCATCAAAAGTTGAAAAGTCGGACAAGGTCAGTAGGCATAGAAACAGTTTCTAGCCACCCCGCCAAGGCCAGGAGTTTGGAGCACAGTCACTGTGTCATTTGGCGAGCAGGAGGGAAAGGAGGACCCAAGACTTCCGACAGAGCAGGCTCATGCTGACGTCCTAGCTCCCCCCACAGACGGTGATTGTAGGTGCCTGCTCAGCCTCTTCTGCACCGGACATTTGTTTCAGTTTGCCTGCCACTCCTAACTTTTCTATTTTTCATGACTTGATTTTTCCCTTTTTAAACAAAATTTTTTTAAACAATTTCAAAGTTGTAGAAAAGTTTCAGATATAACACAAAACAATTTTTTTCCCTAAAACATTTGAACTAAGTAGCCAATGTTACAAAATATTTGAAAGAATCAAAGAATGATGTGCTATCGTCCTTGAATATTTTACAGTGTTTTCTATAAACCAGAGTATTCTCTTATATAAGCACGTACAAACCTCAAAATTCAAAACAAATCAGCATTGATGAACTACTACCATCTAATCTTCAGACATGATTAACATTTTACCAATTTTTTCCCCAAATACCTTTTGTTGCAAAAAGATCCCATTCAGAAACACCTGTTGTGTTTAGCTGTTGTGTCTTCTTCAATTTGGAACAGTTCTTATGTCTTTCCCTCGCCTTGGACATTTTGACACTTGGGAGGTTGCAAGAGAGTTACTTGGTTGCATGTCCCTCAATTTCGGTTTGTCTGATATTTCCTCATAGTTGGACTCACGTTGTGCAGTATTTGGCAGGACACCCAGTGACCACTTAATTTGCAGGGCCTGGTGCAAAATGAAGACGTGGGGATGTTTGTTTAAAAGGAGGGAAAGAAGTGCTGGTAACATATATTTTATACTAAAATATAAAGTTTTTTCTTTTCTTCCACTGTCTCTCTTGATTTGTCTTGGTGTTTTTTATTTGCTATTTAATGTCACACTTCCTCTGACTTGTGGATACTTGTGGGGTGAGGGAAGATACTGTGGCCTCCTGGAGGCCCCACCCTGTAACTTAGACACTTGCACACCCCTCCATCAGCTACCAGCCACCAGCCATGCTTTTCCCTTTCCCACCAGCCTGACACCCCATTCCATGGTGTACGGGTGACCCCCTCACAGGGTGACTCTGCCCTGGGAACCTGAATCGGGTGGGTGAGAGGCTTGCCCCACTGAGCTGCCACCAGATGCACCATGGTACTGCCCAGGACTGGGCACACCTTAGGCATTCAGTAAATATTGGCTTCCTTCCTTCCTTAGAAGAGTAGAGCTGGAAGGTATCTCATATGTCCACAAATCTAAACTTGCCCCTGCATAAAGGTGGAGTTGGGGCCTAAGGAGGGGCAGATCTGGAACTCCTGACTCCAGATCTGTAACTTTAAATTGCATTCTCTGCGTCTCTCAGGTGTTGGTTCTCTTAAGTAGTTTAGAAAGTGAATTCAATGGTAGTAGGAACAAAAATAAAAATGGCACACCAGAGGCCATAGATTGAGACACCCAAACCTCCTACACAGATATCCCTACAGCACAACCCTTCAACACACACTCACCTGACACCCTGCTGTGTCCTGGCATGGAGCACCTGAGAGTGTGAGGTATGCGTCCTGCTGGCAACGTATCAGGGAGTCAACAAGGAACGCACAGTGACTTCTGCTAGGCATTTATGATTTTATTTTTAGTTTTATTTGGCAGTCAGAGAAGTATTTCTTTATAGATTGTCATAGCAACTCTATCAACCCATTTTACAGATGGGAAAACTATGGCTTCAGAGACTGTAGGCAAGGTACATCTAGGAACTGTCAGAGCTGGTGGGGTGGAGGGCAGGGGGCCAGTCTGTCTGGTTCTGCCTCCAGGACTTGTACCTGCTGCATTCCAGCTTCCTCAGGGGAAAAGGCAGTAGAACTGGAATAGAAAAATGTTGTCTCCGGAGGCCTGGTTAAACTTGTTACCCCTGAGCTCGCACGACTGCTGGCAGCCTCAGAGTCTGTCCTTCTAACCCCCCATCCTGTGAGTCATCTTCATTGAATTCCAAGAATCCCTGAGCTGCTGCGCGGCTGTGCATTGAATGTTGACACTCAGATGAGCAATGACTGCCGCCGCCTTCCATGCGGGATATGAGCCTGTGATGCAGCTGAAAGCTGCAACGCGCTCTGCAGTCCGGCTCCGGACGCTTCCACGGCATCAGGGGGTGGTAGGTTCAAAACTGCATTTAGGGCTGATGAATGAAATGAGTTATTAAGGATAATTCTTCCGAAAGCAATGGTAATTATCCCAGCATTAACATTTCTAATTTAATTCGGCCCTGATTAAACTTTTTCTTTCAGGAGGAGGAAACTGAAAGTGTGAAACTCTGGTGGGAGGAAAAGGTTCCTCTAACAAATGTGGTTATCAATGGGAGGGAAGCTCTCTGGAGCTCGTACACAGGGCCGAGTTACGCACACTTCATCATGCTCGCCGGGTGGTGCTTGCAGAACAACCTCCGTCTTCCACAGGCAGTGGTCTCTCCAACATTCTCTCCAGAGGGGCATTTAAAAGAGGCTAATACTGGTTTCAGAGATCATGTGACTTTTCCCTTGGCCCTGCAGGCTGGGCTCCTCCGTGCCAGGCACTTTGCTTCTTCCTCTGCCCTTTGACATGGTACTTGTGTGGTTACCGACCCTTCTCCCTCACTGGTCAGAGCCCCCAAGGACAGGATAATGATGTGAATACCTTTATGTCCTCCAAACTGGGCATTATGCTTGACACAGAGAAGAAACCCAATACCTGTTTGACAAAACAATGACTAAAGGGGCTGAGCAGCCTGAAAAGCTTTTATATTTTCATTTAACAGCATCCTACATCAACCCTTTATGCTCCAAAATTATTTATTCATTTCTTGGCTTGAGAACAAAATGCCTTAGCAAAGCACTTTGGGGGATGGGGGAGGTAGGGATGGAGGCTAAGGAAAAGAAAAGATCAACCAGTTGGGAATAATAAAATGCAAACTTATATCTCCTGGATTTCAGAATGAAAGGTGGGGTTTCAGATCCCATTTCCCATATGAAATTCTTGGCTTGCTTTTTTCCAACAGCTAAGCTAAGAGGGAACTTTTCACAAAAGAGGTATTTTTCTTCTTGGCCTGGAAAATCAATTTCGATGTTAATCTTGCTCCTTGGAATGTCCTCCTCCACCCTTTCCCATCTTTCACAGCCCAGCTCACATGTCAGCTCTTCAAATAATAATAATCGTGGCTGATGTCTGTTGAGTATTAACTCTAGAATAGGGGCTGTGCTAAGTGTTTCACAGAAATTATCTTACTGTTCACAAATCCCCATCAAATCAGGACTATTGCTTATCATAAACTTACAGATGAGGAAGCCAAAGCCAATAAGGTGATGTAATTGCCGAAGCCCACGCATAGATTTCAATGCACGAGGCTTGACTTCAGTGTGTTTTAACCGTGAGGACCCTGGCTCCCTCTGAAGTCTTTTGTAACTCTCTGGACAGAGCCAGCCTTTCCCCTTGTTGAGACCCAGCAGGACCCTGGCCAAGGACTCCTGATCTGCATACCCTTGGTACAGCCGCAGCCTCCTCCCCATGGCTCCACGCTCAGCACTTGTGAAAGCACCTTAAGCGCCAATGGCCAATGCCAGGTCAATCTTCTGGACAGTCTCTGCTTCTGTTCCTCCTCTGCACTCTGATCTCCCTAGTCTTGAGGTTACTGCCTGTGTGGTTTCCTCTGTTTCGTTCTCTGCCTCGTCTCTGCCCATCCAACATCTTACTCCTGATTTTCACTTTCCTCAGCATGGCTCTACATCAAGAAGGCAGCATACCACCTTGCCTTCTCTTTGCCTAGTGTAGCAACAAGGGTGGAACACGTACGCAATCCGCGTTGTGCTGAAAACAGCAATGGCGGACGTCACTTTTATTAATTCCTTGGAAGTCATTATTCCAATATGACATTTTCCCATGTTCCATCAAAACATTGCTGTAGAACTGCAGGGCATTAGAGCTCACAAAAGTGTTAAGGTGTAACCCTTGCATCCAACTCTGACTTTTTGGACAGTAATGGTTATCAAGCCAGAGAGATGTTGCAGGTTAGTTTTCCTTTTCTGAAATCACATTTCCTTCATAAAAGATTCCTTTGGTACATGGTCTCACAACAGGTGTATTTGAGGTCCTCAAAGATACATGCATCGACACCTTAAATGCTCCTCAGGACGCCATACCTGTGAGACTTGGACCGCAGAGAAGAGAGAAAAGTCATTTTTGGGTTCTGTTTTGCCATTTCTACTGAAGGCAAATGTTTAGCGTCCCTAAAGTTAGTGTCAAATCTTACCATCTTGAAAATTAAATGGATAAAATGGTACTTCTTATCTCAATAAATATAAACTTGTAACTTGCACGGTCATTTAGACATATATTTCCCCCTGTCTCAAACACATCATGTAAGATGACTTCTTTTTTCTGTGCACACTCATGTCACAGAAGACAATGGAGGAAGCACAGGATAATGGTTAAGAAAACTGCTAATCACTTGCTGGCTGTGTGGCTTTGAGCCATACTTTAACTCCCCGTGCCTCAGTGTTTTTATCAGGAAAGTAGAATGAATAATAATAATGCCTATTCTATTGAATGGTTGAAGAGACAGAATGATACCCTTAATATCCTATCATAACTGCTAATACACATTAGCCATTATTATTACTTAGTGGAGAGAGATCACTGAATTAGGAGAAAGAAACCTAGTCTCATCTCTGCTACTCACCAGCCAAATGGTCTTTTTTTTTTTTTTTTTTTAAGACAGAGTCTCACTCTGCTGCCTGGAGTAGAGTGCCATGGCGTCAGCCTAGCTCACAGCAACCTCAAACTCCTGGGCTCGAGCAATACTACTGCCTCAGCCTCCCAAGTAGCTGGGACTACAGACATGCGCCACCATGCCCGGCTAATTTTTTCT
Organism: Avahi laniger; assembly: GCA_963575035.1. Lineage (NCBI taxonomy): Eukaryota > Metazoa > Chordata > Mammalia > Primates > Indriidae > Avahi > Avahi laniger. The sequence continues at coordinate 25,799 of CAUYSK010125670.1, forward strand.
ATATAGATTTTTAGCTGTCCAAATAATTTCTTTCTATTTTTAGTAGAGACGGAGTCTCGCTCTTGCTCAGGCTGGTCTTGAACTCCTGAGCTCAAATGATCCTCCTGCCTCGGCCTCCCAGAGTGCTAGGATTACAGGTGTGAACCACCGCACCCGCCAAATGGTCTTAGATAAGTCACTTAAACTTGCTGGACTGGAAGCTCTCCACAGTATGGGGCCTGCTGCGGTCCCGTTTCCTACCATGCTACTCTCTGCATCACACTTGGTTTTCCAGCCACTCGAGCTGTCTGTTGTCTATCACCGTTGCTCCTGGTCCGTGTCTACTCTTCCCTGGGCTCCCAGACATGATCGCATGTGGGCCTGTGTGCCAGCTTCGACTTCTCTCATCGGGTGTCAGCATCCCCATTTCCCTTTGCATAAGGACACCAGTCAGATCGGATTAGACCCACCCTAGTGACCTCGTTTTAATGTGCCTTGTAAAGACTTATTTCTGAATGAGGCCACATGCTGAGGTATCAGGTTTAGGACTTCAACATTTAGGTTTCGGTGGAGACACAATTCAACCTGTGACACTTGAAGACTCCACAGCCTTGGGGGGCTGTAGCCCGTCTCTGGCATGGCGATGTTGGTGTTTTTATTATTTCCACGCCTCCCACCCCCACACGACCGCCAAGAGACTTCATTCCTCATGAATTTACAGAGAGGCACATGGATAACATTTCCTGAATTCTAACTCTTTTTTTTTTTTTTTTTGCTGCTGCAAAGCTGTTATTCTCTTTGGTTTCTCCTTTCATCAACCTGGCTGCCAACCAACGTCTAAAAAAAAGCCCCCACACTGCAAGCTGAGTTCCTGCCTCGGGTCGATGTGGGTTTATTGATATTCCAGCATGGTTTGCTTCACAATTTATGCTCTGCAGTTTGTGAGCCACAGACCCAAGGGGCACAGAGATAGAGAAAGAGGGGATTTTTCGACACTTTATATGCAGTAAGTGAATCTCAATTTCCTGCCATGTTATTTCTGAGTCCTTAAATATCCTTTTCTCTGCCTGGACATCAGAAACTACAAAAGCTCCACATTCTCCAGGATGAAATATGAATCCTGTAAGATCTATAATCAGAGCAACCTCTTAATAGTGCAAATGGTATCTGTGAACATACGAATCCCTCTGACTTGGGGTGAGGGGCTGGTGCCTGCGTTGGGATCTGAAATGGTAAGAATGTCTGTAGGTCTAGGAGGGCCCTCATTATTCCCGTATGCTGAGGGCAGGAACCACGCCATGCCCCGCTTCCTCACATCCCATCCTGTAGGTACGAACTGAAAACAGTGAAAGAATTGAACACGGTTATTTAGAATGCTGATCTCTGCTCAGAGCAGTACTTTAAAAACAGTGAGTAATGACCTCTGTAGGCATGTTTAGAATAGGAAAAAGCACACAATGTCAGAGCTGGAGGAAAGCTTAGAAGTTATTTTATTTGAGAGAAAATGGAGGCCCACGCCATTATTTTTAAATGTGCATTGGTTTCATAATAAGACAAAAACCAGGCTATTATTTGTAATGAATAAAATAACATCTGACATTCTATTTCTGGTTAAATTAGAAATCATCATAGAAGGTTTGCACAGACAGGGAGAAAGACGAGAGGAAGCGGGGAGGGGAGGAGGGAGCAGGGCGGAGGAGTACACTGCCCTCTCTGGGCACTGAATGCCGGCCCACTTGCTAGAGAAGACCCCAGTGATCTGGTTTCATAATGAGAGTTCAGGAGAAAAAAAACGTGAAGTTGCTGAAGGGCTCTGCTCCAGCAGGCAGCTTGTTTCTGAGCCTTGAGGTTTATGCAGTGATAATTATTAACCATGAGAACTACTCCAGATGCATGTAGCTCTTTAGAGCATCGTGTTTCTGGCTCCTGGAGGCTGCTTTATTCCTAATATAAAGAGCGCAGCTTCAGAGTCCGAGATTCAGGTTCAGTCGGCTTCGTCACTTTCCACTGGCAGACCCCTGGCAGGATGCCAAGGTACACTGAGTCAGGACCGGAACTCAGGGCTCTTTGGCACCGGTGTAGGGTTGCATTCCCTTCACCATTTCCTTTTCCTCCCAACTGGTCCCCAGGTTTTCTCTGGTCAACTCTGTCCTGTGAATTCCTTGATATTGGAAACCCTGTCGCATTTCTCTCTGGTTTTGAATGGAGACTTGCTGAATAGATAATAGAGAAGTTGTGCAACCTGAAGGAAACCCTCCGAATTATTAATTTTCAGTCACTACCCCTAGGATGCTCTTATTTTTGTAACCAAAGAATTAAGACCATGTTCTTCAACTTAATCCTTCATCATTATTCAACCGGATTATTCCGAGGGCAATCTCTTCTTCTGTTTTTTTCCTTTCATGTGATTTGTTGGATACCCACTGGGTGTAAATGCTGTGCCCCCCCGAGGGTGGTCCGGGCCATGAGCTTCTCCCTGGTATGTGGCATTTCACCTAAATTCACCGAATCCAAGCATGGTAGTCCCGGAACAGAACTGCTCAGTGGCTCCTCCACCTGAAAATTAAGGCTCAAGCTCCTTGACAGGCCAAAGTCTACAGGCCCGCGACACCGTGGCTGCTGGGGGGTGTGGGTGGGGCAGGCCGGGGTGAGGCTGGAGGCAGGAGCAGGTCACGGGGTCACGCGTGCCAGACTAAGCAAGGGTATGGACTCAGGAGCAAATGTGAATCTGGAAACAGAGGAGTCAGGCTAACAATCTCTAAATACTCTGTGTGCTCTCCACTCTGGGGTTTGATCCATGTTAAAAGTCTGGCGTCATTGTACTCAGGGCCACCGCCACAGGTTACATGATTATTAAAGTCCTGCTGTCTACAGTCTTCAATGCAGTTACTCCACCCCCAGCATTGTGGCAAGTGCTGGAAAACACCAAGCTAATTGTCGAGAAACATAAAATTATGGATCTTATGAGGTCTGCCATTGTTATTTTTAACATTGATTTATTTGGAACATACTTATTGAATGCTGTATGGAGCTGGGTTATAATCACATGACCATTGATTCTAAAGTCAGACAACGTAGACTCAAATCCAGAGTGTGTCGCTTACTGTGCAACTGTGGACAAGTCGTTAAAGCTCCTGTTTTCCCATTTGTAAGGAGGCGACAGCAAAACCCCCAGCATCGCGGGGAGAGTTAAAAGGGGCAACGCCCACGACGTGCACGGGAGAGTGCCTGCTCCCGGCTAGCACTCAGGAAATGTTTTCTCGTATCATTGTGTTACGACGTGTGGTGTTGGAGATGACAGAATGTCAGGCAGATGTTGTTCCCACCATCAGGAGAAGGCAAGTGATACCCAAGTGGCTACACAGGCGATTCCTATCGCAGTCGGCACTGCAGGAGGAATAGGCCCCGTGCTGTGTGAGGAGTGGTGGGGGAAGGCCTCTCTGGAAAGTGACATTTAATCTCCCATTTCATTCGGTACTCCAGGGAGAGAGATTCCCAGCTGAGGGACCAGCGAGCATCAAGCCTTTGCAGCAAAGGGGAGCTCGGCTTGTTCTAGGAACCAGCTGAGGGCCAGGTGTGCCTGGGGCTCAGTGAGCAGAGTGCTGGGGTGGCAGGAGAAGGAACTGTTAAGGACCCTGGGACTAGGTCATGCTGGGTCTTGCAGGTCCTATGTAGGGGTTTGGATGTTATTCCAAGCATAAGGGTCAAAGCAGCTAATACATGATGTGATTTGCACGGCTTTGCTTAATGTGTGCAAATGGTGGAGCTGGTATCTTCCAGGCTCTCTGAATCAAGTAGTCAGTGTGCACTTTTACAAAGGCAGAGAACAAAACTGCAAGCACTGGAAGTACATTGGAATGCACTTTTTGGGAATGAAAATTTCTTCATTTGTAAAAATATTACACAGAAATAGGAACCTTCCCTCTGGGGCACCTTGCAATGGAATCCCACTTCTGAAGGGCAGACATACATCCCTGGTTGGTTGCTTTTGACAGGGCATGAATTAATTCTAAGTGCATGCACTGGGAGAATCTAGTTTGCTGTTTAGTATGCCAGGCCCCGTGCTGGGATAAGGACATAAGATAAACCAGACACACAGCGTTGCCTGCATTTAAGGAACTCACTCCAGTGCTGCAGGAGGCTGGCTTGTGGCGGACCATCCGTGTATGGCGTGAAGGGTGCAAGCATGGAGGGAAGGGGCTGAGAGACAGTGTGCTGGCTCAGAGAAGGGAGAATTCAGCTCCCTGGGAGCACAGGAAAGGCGTGACAAAAATAGTAATGAAAGAATGTCACCTTCCCTGAGGGTCTCTCACCTCCATCTAGCTGGGCGAATGGATCTGTCCTCTGTCCCATTCCATCAGCGTCTAGTTTTCTGCCCAGGTGAGAAAGTGCTTATTTGAGACACTGACCATATTAGAAAGGAAATTGGGCTCTGAGGACATCATGGCTTCTCCCTCTCAAATGGAATCTTTCAGTCTGAATTGGGGCTACTAGGGGAAAGTCTTAGCTGAAAGACTAAACATTTTTACTTTTGAGAATTTTCGACCTGCAACCAATTAATAGTCATAAGAGGAGAGGAATATGAGAGGTTATAAGACATGAGACTGCCTACAGATAATGCTTACACATTCATGTAGCATAATTTATCGAGAATACATTTATCATCTGTATCATTTGCATATCCATTAATTCAGCCAACATTTATTGAACACTTGTGATATATTAGGCATTGTACCAGATTCTGGGGATTCCAACATAAATCAGATACCAGGTCTACCCTAAAGGACCTCACAGTTCCAGGGAGAATCAGATAAATAAATATGCCACGTTGAAGAGGAAGCTAGCATGTTTTGTATGACCCCTAAGGGTAAAACTAAGACCAAGAAATCCAAGTTGCCAGCAGATGGATTTTGACTCAATATTAAGAACAATCTTCCAACTCTTGAGCTGGTCAAGAATAGGTAGAATGCTCCAGCCCCCACAGAGCTTCCCTTCTCCCAAGACAGCAAGCACAAGCCAAATGTCAGTTCATGCCATAGCTGGACCCTGCAGTGGACACTGCAGGAGGAACCAGTCAGCAGCATGTGAAAGGAAGACTAGTGGCCACTGGCCTTGGAGGCCTGTGATTCTCAGACTCGAAGACTTCTAATCTGACTAGCTGCTGTGCTAGACAAGTGTCACCTTCAAGTTCAGTTGAACCTAGAGCAAGCCTCGGTTTAGGCAAGAAAGAAACCTCTTGAAGTTCAGAAGATGAGGTCGAATAACCCTTAAATGACAGATGGGCAGTTCCTTACAGCCCTACTGAGAGATTTGGTGGACACCTTTGCCCCATAAGCACCTTCATGCGTGAGTCAGATGCACCCAGAGGTACAGGGAATCCTTTGAGGATCTGATAAAGCATGAACCCAGCTAGAAGCCACAGGACTCACCCATATCATTCATATGAATATGAGACTACAATGAGCTTAGAACAGAGACATGTTTAATTGAGGTCTTGGCAGAAAGCCCTTCAGTAGCTCTGTAACGTGCCTTCAGGATGAAGCCTGGGCCTTTGCTATCGATCAGAAGGTTTCTCACGATTAGCTCCTGCTTCTCTGCCGCACCGATTTCCCTGCATTTCCACCCTTTAGGCTCTGCCCATGAGGAGCTGCTGCCTCGCACCCACCTCCACTCGGTCCATTAAGAGGAGCTCCTTCAGGGCCGGAGCAGGTTCATGCCTCATACCTGCATACACAGCACCTAGAGCAGCGATGAACAGCACGGGCATCACACATGTTTTCATACCGAAGCTCAGGAAGTTGCAAGGGTGGGTCTCACTTTGTCATTTAGTGATGAGTAGGGCTGTGGATGGGGATGCATTTCTCTGAAGAGGTTAATTTTGCTCTTTCACTACTGAGGATCACACTGTCTGTTGAAATCAGAGATGACCTACATTTCTTCTTAATGGACCTGGAGCCACTTAGTAGCACTTGGCCTTTTCTCTAATGGGGAGAATAACTGCTGCCATTCACTGCAGTCACGGCGCTGACAGCCCAGGCGTCTAGGCCATCCCCACAATGGCGTGTTGCTCACAAGCTCCTTGGAAGAAAGGTGCCTAAAATCAAAGACTAAGAGTTCAGAGGGGCTTGTATTTCAGAGAAGACCCTACCCCAGACTGAGTGAGACAACAGTTTTCTGTTTTCTTGCCAGAATTAAATGCCGAAGTCACGTTCCAACTGATACATTGGCCACACATCTGGATATATTAAGATTTCACACTTTCAAAAGAATGCCAAGAGAAGACAGTGCTTTACAAAATCTTGTACAGAATGAATCCATTAGATTCTTCAGGAGGGTTTAGAGACCCCATCACATAATGGCAAACTTCAAACAGAATTTGGGTTAGGACCCAACTCTGCCACTTGGTAGTTGTGCAGCTTGGGACGATGGCTGTGCTGTCTGATCTGTAGGGTGGATTTACGAATGCCTTCTGCGGGAGGCGGTGGTGAGGCCTCCGTGAGATGCCACGCAAAGCACCCACCCAAGCTGCGCTCAGGGAGAGGGTGTGGCGTTCTGCCTCCTTTCTCTGTCCCCTTCCCCTTTCACTCCGCCAAGCAGATCTGGAATAAAGTTGCATTGAAACTACAGGTTGAGAAGCGGATCCTTATATTTGGAAGGTTTGATGAGGATTCTTCATGATAATTTCTTTTTCATTGCATGAAGAGTCATTTCAGTATCAATAACTGTTCTTCTTCTGTGTGTGTGCTCCGCAGTTTCAAGGGTAGTTCTCAGTTAATTTATCTTTTCTGATAACTCTGTGGGAAAAACAGATGGGAGAGGGTGGGGTGGGGGAAGACTTGTGAGGACTAAACAGCTCCCGTCAGTGACAGCCGGAGGAAGCCATGGGCTCTGGCTAAATCCCATGCTTTGGAATCAGGGAGCTTCCAGTTCGAGAGCTCGGCCCATCTTTGCCTATTCGTGTATTGCTTGGAATTCGGGTCCTTCCCCATCACCTTTCCTCATCTGTAAAATTGCTATATTATGTGGACTGAAAGCAATGTGTCAATTCATTTCTGACCTCAACTGCTTCCAGAGAAATTTAAATTTTTGATTAATTAGATAATGCATGTAAAGCATCCAGTACATAGTAGCATTCAATAAATGAAGGCTGATTTTACTCTGGGCTTTATCGATTCCCTAGAAGTTTCTGACACTAGGTTACATGGAAGCTCTGCTCAGTAAACGATCACACCCCCGTTTAACAAGAGAGAAAGAGGCTGTGACTTACCCAACTCTATCCAGCTAGTGAGTAATAGCTGCGATTTGTACCAAGTAAAGTACTTTTCCTCCATAATCAAAAGTTGCTCATTGGTAAAAATGTAGTTTGGAATTGGAAAAGGTTTTTGACCACATCCAATCCAACCCAATAGGGAAACTGAGTCCCAGAAAAGAGAATGACTTGCTCAAGGCCACATGTGCGTCAATGTAGGACAGAGGCTAGAATCTCGGTCTACCAACTCCCTCCCCGGTGTTCCCATCAAAGATCTGAGCTTCTGCCCTTTGGGATGCTTTTAGTCATAAGTTTTTCTTCTTGTTAAAGTCCTCATCCAAACCAAAAAAGTCACATTTATTAGATATGTAAGCAGCATCTTCCATGGACGTGCCTATCCTATATCAACAGCAATGAGTTATTTATAGCATTTAAAGAGTACATCTCAAAGTTGTTGCAGGTTACATCTGGGGCAAAAAAAGCAAGAGCTCCAACACATATTGAAGCTTTTCACAAGATACTTGTTCATCTGGTTGCAGTTTTAATAAATGTCATAAGTAAAAATATCAGAAAAATTCTATCCTCTAAAACATTTCATTTGTAAATCACTAAATGGTAGGTAGCAGCCAAGGGCCAGCTGGCCTCCTTTTTGGGGAATGGTTCAGGTGAGCTTCCTGGGATGGCTAGGGATAGAGGTGAGTGGTCCAGGCACCCCAGATAGAGGGCGGGAGGGGCTCATCTACGTAGACTGCTTCCTGGGTTTGTTTTGTTTGAACAAAAGCTAAGGGGAGTGTGAATCTTAATTGAACTAAGGAGGAACCTATTAAAGTCGAGTATTTTAGATTTATCCTAATGGCTTTCAAATATGCTTCTTGCATAATACAATTGTTTGGCTCTTTGATCTTTAAGAAGATCACAGAGACAGCCTCGTGGCTGGGGACCAGCTGATGTCCATTTCCAGTCTTGATAGGAGAAGGTTTGAATCTAAAGCATTATTTCTCAACCCTGCTGCCTCTCAGAAGAACCTGGAGAGCTTTAAAAGAAACAAACCTTGGTGCCTGGGCCTTACGGAACGTATTGGGATATAATTGGTCTGGGGTGGGAACTAGCCATCTTTATCATTTTTTTTCCTCGAGCTTCCCAGGTGCTTTTAATGTGCATCCGGCATTAGGAACTATGCTCTGTGACAAATAATAAACTAGACATAAGGCAAAGAGATGCCCTGGAGGAGATGCTGTTTAGAAGAGGAAAATAGCATCCTCCTGGCCTTTGGCTGGAATTAGGAATTGAGTAATGTCTGAGCAGGGTTGTGAGACTTTGCTCCCTTCCAATCGGATCAAAGCCAAGCTCTTGGTGTGGCATTTAAAGCCCTCACAGCCCAGTTATCACCTGTTTAGACTCCCTCCCCCAGTCACCTCTACCTCTTATGATTCAATTAATTACACAGAAGTATTTGACATACCCCAAACATGACCTGTACTTTCTCACATCAACTCTCCGCTCCTTACCTATGACTTCTGTCCAGCTTTGCAAGGTGAGCACTTGTTAGCCCCTTGAGACCTGTGTCAACAATCTCAGAAGCCCGAATTGCTAGAAAAGGAAATTTCGAATGTTGTAACCACAAAAAATGTTAATTATCTGAGGTGATGGATATGTTAACTAGCTTGATTGAATTATTCCATATTGTATTCATAAATCATGACATTGCTGTGTTCCCCATAAATTTATACAATTATAAATTGTCAATCTACAAATAACCCTGGCCCTGAAGCCTCAGGCCAGTGTCCGCCCATCTGTGAGTAACTCTCCCCGAAGCTGGTTTGTGTCCCTGCCCCAGCCTGGACCCTGTCTAGACTGCATACTCCTGGACTCAGTATCTAAGTCTCATCTGCCTTGTGGCCTGGCCTAGAGTAGGTGCTTAATAAATGCATGTCAAATGAATCAATGCAAACAACATAGCTGCAGTTTGCAACCCAGAACTGAGGTTGAATTGATTTTTAAATGTATTTTTCCGTACTCCAATCACATGTGTTATGAGCCACTCAGTCCTGGAAAGCTCCGGCTTGGAGGGCTTTGTCCCCTCGCACAGATGGGCAAACAGACATGATTCTTCAAGGATGCGTGGATGGAACGAGAAAGAGGGACGGTGGCAGTTTTCCTCATTCTCAGTCTATTTCTCTTCCGTGCTGTGAAGTGTCCTCCTGCAATGAAGCTCGTGACCACAGGAGCACGGCGAGTGCTGAGCCCAGGACGTTGTGGGTGCAGCTCACTTCTGCCCGCCCCCAGGCCTTCAGCTTCATTCCCACGCCCAGGCCTGCTGCTTTCAGGGACCTAGCCCCGTCTTTGCTCCCACAGCCAGCTGCCCACAGGATACCTTCCCTTGCACTTTCAGCAGCGCCCTCGAGTGCCAAAATGGAACTCATTATCTTCTTCTTAAATTCTTCTCCCCACTCCCATCTCAGGAAACGAGACAGAAACATGACAGTCATTCCAAGCCCTTCGCTTCCCTCCCTATCCACGTCTCATTGCTGCCCAGGTCTAGCAGGTGCCACTTCAGAACCATTTTTTCCCAATTAAGGACCTGCCGCCTTCATCCAGCCTCTTAGAACATGGATCGATCTTTCTACTGGGGACTGCTGATTATTTTTCCAATAAAGAGACTTTCAAAAAGTTAAAAAAAAACTGTGCCTCTTCCCTGGATTCACAGATGATTTCAAAAAGGATAATTACCTCTTCCATCTTCAGCTATGATTCTATTTTGGAATCCTCTTCCTCTAATTAAAAAAAAAAATCACCAACTCCTAGTCCTATTTGAGTCTGAGTCACTTGTGCAGTAAAATCAGCAAAGCTGCACAAATAAACGGGACCAGGCTCCCCAAGCCTCCCCTTGGGGTGGGACATCCCCACAAGATGTGACGTTAGCTCCCGGGCTGCACTTCCCAGATCCAAACAGAGTGTGCTGCATTTGGGGGCATTGCCTCCCAAGTTTCTCTTTCAAATGCTGGGATAGTCTCTGGCACGTAAGTGCATTCAATAAATATGGATTTTTCCTCCCTGTGTAAACTCTTTGGGGATTTAAAAATGTGCATAAATCCTGCCTGCAGTATGACTAATCCCTCGAGGCCATGACCAATGCCCACTTTTCACTCTAGTAAGCACGCAGATATGCCACCTCATCTTCTTCAATTTCATTAGTCACCAAGGAGTCATAAAAGCCAGAGTTGGGAAACCCACTGGGATCACCAAGCGTGACCCCTTATTTACACGTGGGGGAACTGAGGTCACACACCTCATCAACATCAGTTACGAAGGGCACCGCGTTTTAGAAACACACAGCACATTAACTCTAGACCTCTCCCTGGAAGAGCTAACCACGGACTGTTATATGTGGCATCAGTAAAGTCACCTCAATGCGTTCTGAATTGTCAGCCATGCTGTGCAGATGAGAGAGAGCAAGAACTGGTCTTGCCCGCCAGTCACGGACGAGGCGTCGGATCTTAACCAGATAGACCTGAAGGACACAGGGTGATGAGGGGGGGGCAGGCCCAGGCTCAGCAGAGGACCAGAGTGTAGGGAGAAGAAAAGACTGGGAGGAGACTCCACTGTAATATTGCCGTGCTTTCTTCCTATTCAACTGACTTCAACACTGTTTTTTGGTACGCCAAACTGTCAGGCACTGTGCAGGACGTGAAGGGAATCATGTATAATTGTATGGAGTTGCAGCCTCTAGGGGCTCACAGATGGCCGAGTAATCACAGGACAGAATGACCGTCTTTCAGTGGAGTTTGGTGTGAGGGCTCAGGAGACAGGGGAGGGATGCTGCCCTGGTCTGGCATGGACACCCCAGCAGGTGACATTTGATCCAGGCTCTGAAAGATGAGTGGAGTTTACCAGATGCTCAGGGAGGGAAAGGGAAGTTCAGGACAAGGACAGGCTGTCCGAGGGCATGTAGAGTGCCCTGGTCCAGCACATCCCTGGAGTGTAGCCAGCAGGGTGTGGTGGGAGTGGGCAGTGCTAAGGGGCAACACTGGGACCAGATGGCATAGGGACTTAGGCTCTGGACGTTCTCAGGAACTCACGAGGAGGCATTGACAACACCGGCTCAGCAAAGGACGGTCCCCTGGGTTGTGTTCTACCCTTGTGGCTGTGTTGGCCTCCCTAGCCCACCCCCAGCCTTCCTCACTGGGCTTTACCATCCAGCTGTTCCTCCAGGAAGCTGGGCATCGTGATTCTTGCTTCGTCCCCTGCTTGCACCATCTTCCCCCCAAGCCCTGTCCATCCTGCCGCCCTAGACTCCCCACATTTACCCACCTCTCCCAGGCACCACTGTCTCGTTACAGTCCCCCCATGGATTTTCCTGATGCCACTTATGCCTCTTGGTTTTCTCTGCTTGCACTGAAGCCAGAGATAGCTTTAAAAAAGCAAATCTGATTAGGTCACCACGCCCCTCCATCTTATTAAACCTCCTTAGAGTCTTCTCAATGAATAACTCAAACACCTTCTCGTAGTCTGCGATGTCTTGTCTTGCTGACTGCCCCGGGCTCATTGCATCCACCCAGCCTCCTCCCACCACCTGACACACATGTCCTCCTCTCGTCCCTCCCTCTGCATGTTACTTCTTAGCACAGTTACACGTGCTCTTCTCTCTGCCACCTTGGTCTTCTCATGCTCTTGCATGGACGACTCCTTCCACTTCTCAGACCACGGTGCCTATGTCCCTTCTCTGATAGTCCTTCCTGACTCCACCCTTCTGTCCTACCCATCTATCTCACAGTGCCTATTTCTTTCCCTTGACAACACTTATCATATTGTGCATCAGTGTTTTTTTTTTAAAGTTTACTTTCAATTCCTAGGACAATGCTTGACACATATTAGGTGCTCAATAAATATTTGTGGAATGTGTGAGTTGCTCATGTACCTTGCTGAAGACCAGATTTTGGTGGCCATGGCTCACGGTGTGTAGTCTTGCCCCCTGAGTTAGGAATGGTCCTCTGGCTTATTATCCACTCATCGGATTCTCCCTCGCAAGAATTTGAACTAATAGATATTGAGGCTCTACTTGGTTGATGGTGAATGTTGGATCTTCAATACCTCATAGTCTGGGGGTGGGAACCATTTGGGAACATTGGAAGCAGAGGAAGTTAGTCAAGAGAGAGGAGAGTGAGGATAGGATAAAGCAACAGTAATGTCTCTTTATTCTAACAAGCTGGGGTGGATTTATGTTTCTTAAAAGATGTTGGAGACATTCTGGGAAACCACTCCAGCCCCAGTGTAGAGGGGCATCTGGAGCAGAGAGCTGCAGACAGCAGATGCATTAGGTACTCTTTGCCAAGGATCAGGTGAGAGATGACAAGGTCTGAGCTAAGAAAAGTAGAAGTGGCTGGAAGGAATAGATTCAAAGAACAGTCTTCAGGGAGAATTGACATGGTGCCAACAGGATGTGAAGGGTGAAGAGGAGGAAGTCAAGGTAGATGATGCCTGGTTTTCTAGCTCAGGCCACCCACTGGTGATCCTTCTATAACTTGAGCTGTTGAATGTGGGAGGAGTGTGACTGGAGTGGAGAGGACTGACCTGCGTGTTCCATGACTCCCCTGTTCCCCTCAGCCAGCAGGCTCCCTGGCCAGCCCCCACTCTCCTTCCAACAGTGCTCAGGGTGCTCTTCTGTTGTTTTCTTTGGTCCAAACCATCCCCACTGGTTTTAACTTGCTGCCAGCTGCCTCATCTTTCAAGGTTTGTTTCAAGTTCCATCTTAGCTATGAGAATTCCCTGATGCCCGAGCCTTAGACAATGTCTTGTCCCAGGACTCCTGTAACATTTAGAAACAGGGGCCATGGAGAGGTATGGATGCATGGTATATACCATGCATGGTGTGTGGGATTTCAATACTTCATCAATCATTTATATGTGTGTGTGCTGTGATAGAGACAAATTCCTTCTCGAGAAAACTCTTGGGTTGTGTTTTGGATACACCTTTAGCCCCCAAATGGATGATCCTCTAATACCCCAGAAGTTTTGGATAGAGTTATGAGTTTTCATAAATGGATGGAAACCCTACTATTTGCTGGTTTGGGCTTTTTCTTCAACCCATGATGCAAAGCAATGGCATTTCAGGCAGCGAATTACACCTTAATCCTCTACCACCTTACTAAAAGCCTGGGTAACGGAAGTGGTATTTATGAGGACTTGTTTGAAGGGCACACTATTTATCCCTTCCTCTAGTTGTGCTAATTTTTTATTCCTGCATCAAGCTGTGCACTTGGACCATATGTTCTTAGTCCCCAGCAGAATTTTCATGCATTTTAATGTTATTTCCTTGGCTTACATCCAGGGATATTATACACGACGGCTTTATGAAAACTATGGCTGTAGAGCTGTCTTTGAGGTAGTGTGCATTAGGTCATTCAGTTCCTTCTAGACGAAATTCTTCTGTAAAGGTGAGAGCCAGAAAGAGCTTTGCTTCCTCTGAGGAGCTGAGACACTTTTTCCTTTTTGGTTACAGGACTGACTTTATTTTCCTTTCTGGATCAACCATCAGGAAGCTCAGAGCCAAGTACGTAGGCGAATCGTGGCCACTGTGAAAACCTCAATGGTTTGCTCAAAGGGGGTGGGCACAGGTAGCAGAGTGGAGGCAGCGGTGGACCAAAGAGAGGGGAAGGGGATGAGAACAGCAGAGAGGCCAACAGCTTAGGAAGTCTGAGTTCTTGCTGGTTACATTCCACGACCCCTGCCTGAACCGCTTTCTGTTTTGATTCTCACCTCTTTTATGACCATGGCAAGTCACCAACCCTTTTTGGGTCTCGGCTCATTGTAAAGTGAGAGCTCACATTAGAGGCTAATTAGAGGCTAATTAGAGGCCATCTCAGACCAGGTCTGGATGATGACTTCCTCCCCAGGAACTGCTCCCTTCTCCTCATTCCCACCTCTGCCTGTTCTGAAAGAACCCCCAGGCACTTCTCCTCCATGCCAGTCCTGTCTGCAGCAGGAGTTCTCAAACTTACTATACACATTAGAGTGATCCAGGGAGCTTTAAAACATTGTGATGTTCTAGCTGCATCCTTTATGGAACAAATCAGTCTCTGAAGTGGGACCCAGACACCTTTAATTGTTAAAGCTCTCCAGGGGATTCCAGCGTGCAGCCACTTTGGAGACCCCGTGCTTTGCAAATTTTACAGTTCCTGTGAATGACCTGGGGGTCTTTTAAATGCAAATTTTGATTCAGTAGCTTTGGGGAGAGGCCTAAGAGTCTGCATTTCTAAAAAACTCCCAGGTGATCTGATGTTGTTGGTTCCTGAATCCCACTCTGAGTAGCAAGGCAAAGGCACCTGTTTGATGAGTAAGGTGGAGAAGGAAGGGCAACCAACTCACGCCAACTGGAGCCCAGGGGAAGGCGACCAGTGCAGGACCCAGCAGAGCCGCGATCTATGCTCTGCCTCCCTGAGCTGTTGGCAGAGTTAAGTCGGGTGTGAGGCCCAGAGTTCCAGGGGGACCATCAAGCCAAGCATACTATGCCACTAACTCGATTAGGAGCAATTTGAGGCATGTTCACCTTTCTGTCTTCAGTACCTAAATCATGTGGCACCTCCTTCTGCGAGGGAAAAAGGAAAGCGATAAACATTGTTGCTACAGTGTGATGTGTGACAGTGTGTCATTTCAGAGGGCGTTTCACAGGGAAAAATTAATGCCATGACACCCGGCAGTGCTGGTGAAGCTCTTGCGGGTCCCCCAGTGCTGTGGCAGGTCCTGTCTCCCTGCGCAACTGGAGTGTGCGCCCAGCCCTCACTGGAGGGACAGGTGCTCACTTTTCAAGACTCGACTCAGAAAACCTGTTCTTGTGTAGAGCTTAGCTCACCCTCTCCTGACCTCTCCCCACGCCTGTGCTCCTTCGTGCCACGACACTGGGGCACCGTCCGTCACGGGCGCTGTCCTCTCCCTTGTTCCTGTCCACCTATCTCCACGTGGACGGCACTCAGCATGTTGCCTGGCCTGGGTTAGAAATTCAGTGAACTTTTGCTCAGTGACACAAAATGAATGAATGAATGAGTGAATGAACCCAGCAACATTATTTACCATAAACTTCCCTTCTGCATGCTTTCTGATTCCATCCATAAAGTAATCATTACTCAAGACAGCACGAAACAGATTATTGCTGGATGCCACTGTGATACCCTGGGTACTAGTAATCCTAGTTTCCTCTGCAGTCCAAAGCTGTGAGCAGAAATAACACGGCTCAGTGGCGTTCTCTGTCGTTCGTCAGCGTCCAGCCTGAGCCGGGAAGGTGGCAAGTTGCCTGCTAATAGCCAGAAGGCTGCAGTGGAATCCCAGCTTAGAGAGCCAGGTTTTAGAAATCCCTTCACCCCCGACGCAGGGCCCAAGGCTGCAGGTGCTCTCGGGCACTTCGAAGGCCTGTTGGCCCAAGGACACCGTGGTCTCCGTGCCAAGGCAGCAGTGCCCGTGGGCTGCTGTTAGGCCCGACTGGCTTCCGATGAATACTCCTATCTTACGGGAAAATGACATTTGCTATTTTGCGATTCAAAGCATACTTGTTAATTATCATATTTTTAGCTGATACATAACATCCATTTTTAGAACATTCAGAAAAAAATGTCATGTCTTTGAAGACACATCTAGGTAACAAACTCAGGGTAATCATACAAGATCTTTCTTTTCTTTTTCTTTTAGCTCCCCTTCCTTTTTTTTGGTCAGTTATAAGCTGGAAGGAAAAGATACAGTTTATTTTAGGATGGCCACTTGACTTACCGTAGCTGAGAGACAGAGTTGCCTCATAACACCGCACTTCCAGGGTGTGCGGGGGTTGCGACGGCTGGGGAGCCCATGCCAAGGACAGAGGCTGTTATGGGCTGAATGTTTGTGTCCCTCCCAAAATTCGTGTGCTGAAACCTCATCCCCTATGTGATGGTTTTAGGAGGTGGGGCCTTTGGGGGTGATTCAGTCGTGAGGGTGGAGCCCCATGAGTGGGATTAGTGCCCTTAGGAGAAGGAGCCGGAGCGCTAGTTCCGCTCTTTCTGCCACGTGGAGACACAGTGAGAAACTGGAAGTCTACAGCCCAGAAGAGGGCCCGCACCAGAACTCAACCATGCTGGCATCTGATCTAGTACTTCCAGCCTCCAGAACTGTGAGAAATAAATTTCTGTTGTTCTGAAGCACCCAATCTCTGGTACTTTGCTACAGCAGCCTGAACTAAGAGGCTGTGTTTGACAACAGGTGGATGTAGCCAACTGTGTATTTCCAATAAGAGGAGTGGCAGTTTGATAAAAGAGAGAAAAATGAAGACTTAATTCATGCATTGAGGTTTGATTTACATTTTTGATATCAGAGTTTATTTCCCGCTTTAAATGGGATCATTAATGGTAAAGAATAGATCAAACTGTTTGAATTTCCACAATAACGATTGGGTGTTTTCTCTTTTTAAGCCTTAAAAAAGGAGCCAAGCTCACAGATACTTTCTATGCTGTATCTTGAAATCAAAGCACAGGGTCTGAAATTCACCTTTAATTCACTGCGAGGGGCCGGGGGTGGCGGGAGAAGATCCTGTCTGAAATGACAGCTGTGCCTTTTCCTTTTTCTTCCTTTAAAAAAAATTCTCATTTCCCCTCTTTCTCATTTCCCGCATTCTCTCAGGAGGAGTGTACATGGACTTCCAGAACTAGGTAGTGCAGTGAGCAATGTTGCTTTGTTTCTTCTTAGGAATGAGTGGAGTGTGCATTTTCTGTTCATTGTTTGCAGGTCATGGAAGCCTCAAGCTCGAGTGCTGGCTTCTTGGCACTTCCAGAACTGTGTTCTGCTCCTGTCAGGGACCTTGTCCCTCAGACCCTTGGTCCAATTCCTTCTCATTTCACACGTTTGTACACTGGCCAGTGCTTGATGCAGCATCTGACACATGGATAAATTCTTGTTGGGGAGGGAGCTCTGTTTGGGGACTTAATCTGGAATGTGCTAAAAAAAAAAAAAGTAATTTAAAAACAGTTGATCAATTTTTTTGTATTTAGAAGTGTGGACCACAAAGTTAGGACTAGAAGCTAGTCTAGGGTTGGAGTGGAGCGTGGAAATTGATCTGAGTAATTAAATAACAGGAATTTCCAGAGGTTTGGAGTTGTCCTGGCACATCGCACCGGGAAGGAGAGGAGAGGTATGTGCAGGGGTGTGCGTAAGCACGGAGGGTGCAGAGGAGTGCAAAGGAAACAGTGGAATAAAAGAAGAGGAAAAAAGTCTTGGTAGTAAGAGAAGGCCCATCAATTTAAGGCTAAAACCCTCCAATTCTTGGCAAGGATGGCAGAAGAAAGTTAGTACTCTGTGTGCCATTCCACACCGTGCCACAGATCACTTTCAATATTCAGTAAACATCTGGTTCCAGGAGAACCCTGTGTCAGAAAAAGTGAAGGAAAGAGTTTGGGTTGCACACGAAGGTGTCCAAGCAGTGGAAGAGGCTTAGCACGTGAGATGCACACAGTCCTGGGATTCACAGGAAGCAGAGGGGAGGACCCAGGGGAGAGCATGGAAAAGTAAGTCGTTGGAAATCCTTGGAAATCTGGAGGAGGAGACTAGACTTCCTACTCTTAGGCTGTTTTAACTGGATATACAAAGAAATGTTGAGCCCAGAGAGCTAGAAGACTTGGGGACAGGTGGGTTGAAAACTCTAGATGTAAAGATGAGCAGGGCATAGTTAACACTCACAGCTAACACACGGAGAGTGTTTGCTAAGTGCCAGGCATTGTTCTAAGAATTCATTAAGCCGATTTTCTTCAACAGCTGATGCAGCAGGTGTTTTTATTATCCACATCTTTTACACATTAGAAAACCGGGGCTTCTGGCAGGTGAAGAAATTGTCTAAGGTCACCATGCTTAGATAAACGTCTGTAATATGACCTTCTGATTTTCCTCTAATCTCCCCCAGCTCTTGGAACTCTTTCCTTGTGAGCTCTATAATATTTGTATGTGGTCGGCATCAGTAGAAATCACCTGTAGCCTCCCTCCTTCCTGATGCTTCCTTTACTTTCCGCTCCCTGAAACTTGCCCTTCCCGGAAGGACACTGCCTCCCCCTCACAGGCTTGGGCTTACACGTGGTGAGAGGGACGTCCTTGCTTCTCCTCGCCGATTCCAGACCTTTCCTTCCGATATCCTAACCCTGCCCCCATTCTCTCTCCATGTCATCAGTTTGTGCCCGCCACCACCTCTCCTTCTTGAAGTCCTCTGCCAACTTCTAGGTCACGCCCCCAACACTTTTGGAAGTTTTTAGTTCCGGACTCACTGTGAACATGAGAAACATGGCCGTGGTGGGTGGGATCAGCATCCATTTAAATGACTCTTTCCTCCCCCAGGGCTCCCAATCCCTGGGCACCCCCTTCCTTTTCTTCTACCCACCTAAGCACTCCCTCCCACAAGCCTGTGTGAGACCCCGTCACCGCCCATAACGGTTATAACTTCTCCAGAGCCGGCCATTTTGAGTGTCCTCTCTGTCCTTTGCCCCGTTTCAGTTCCTTTCTCCAAGTACCCTTGACTCCACCATCCTTAAACCTCACAAGGACCTAAAATGTATTTCTCTGATTGTTGTGTTTTTCTCAGTCCCTCTCCCACGTATTGTCACTGCTCTCTTTACCCAACTGAGATTCCATGGCCTACCGTTATAACCAACCAGCGTCTGGACTTGACTGCGGAAAATGCGCTGCTCTTGCTGTGAATTCATGACATTGACCTCACGTGGACCCAACCAGCAATGCAACAAGGATTTTAGTCCCCCATCCCGGCCCATTCTCTGTCTTTCACTCCTATGCAACTGTTTCACACACCTTCATCTCACTCCTCAAATCTCTGACACCTCTTCTCGCATCGACAATCTCTGCTGGTGATCTTGCTGAAAAAGTTGAAGCTTTCAGAGAAGAACCTCTGCATGCTACCCCCAGCTCATCCACTCGCTGACCTGCCCCTGTGCCTGCTTGCCCTGCTTCTCTCCCGTCATGTAGACAGGTTGTCTGTGCTCCCAGCCCATGCTGTTCCTGAGCAGGGTGTGCCAGATCCCACCCCCTCCTCCTACCGAAGGACGTCACCCCTGCCGTTCTCTGCTCTCTGACCTCACATCCCTTTCTGTGTCAGATCTTTCCCAGGAGCGTGCAACCTACAGCCACCTTCCTGTCTCTCTCTCCCCCCTTCACCCTCCCACACAAATAACGACTTCTTCTCTTTTCTTCCCCCTCCATGGTCCAATTTATCTCCTTCATTTACTCCAAAAATTCTCAAAAACCTGTCCTCACTCACTGCCTCCATTGTTCTCCTTTTATTTATTTATTTTTGAAAACACATGAGCTTGCAGGATAATTTCTGCAATGAATTACTCGAGTGGGATAAATAATAGACATTTCTCTGTCTCTCATGCCCTAGGCTGCTGCTGGCTGACTGGCTCTCCTTCCTGTCCTCCTCCAGGGGACGACAGAGGCAGTCAGTCTTCTCTGCTGTGGCACCTCCATCCTCCACACACAGCCTCCCCAATGGGGCCCACACAGGCGAAGGGCATGCGCAGGACACACGGAGGTTTATGTGATTCCCGTCTGGATTTGGCACATGGCGTTTTTGCTCATATTCTTATGTCTGATGTCCAGGCCCCGGGGCTTCAAGTTAACTACAAGGAAGCCTGAAAAATGTCATAGTCCAGTGTGCCCAGGAAAAGGAAATGGGATGGATAGACCTTTATTAGGCTAAATCATTGAGATTTGAAAGTTCTTTGTTACAGTGGCTAGCATTACTTGTCTTGACTAATACAGAAATTGGTATCAATCTCTGCTGTAATAAAAAGCTAAAATACATGACATTGGAGAGTTTGAGAGGTGAGAAAAAGTAGACACAACGCTCTGGAGAGCTAGAGATCCATGTTATGCAGCAGCAATACATTTAGAAAAAGCCCATGTTTACCGAGATCATAGCTCAAAGGTAAAGCTGGAAAACAAAGTGTGTGGCCTGTGGCGTGTGGAGGCCCCTTTTGTCACGTGTGCAAAGTGTTAGATACAAAAGGAGTGCTCCATATGAACTGGAAAATTTGTCAAAAAAAGAAAAGCAAGTAAAGTCCAGAAATGTGGGAATCTTACAGGGTTGCAAAGGCCTACTGCTTCAATCTCTAACCAAGATATAGGATTTAATAAGGCTTTGAGTGCAAAATTCACAGAACACTTCTCGGCTGAATAAAGTGGCTCAGAGCAAAGATCACTTCAGGGTCCAAACTTCCCATTCCAGCCTGATAACCTGACTGTGTCTGTAGTTAAGGAGAGAGGAAGAGGGAGAGAGAAAAGGAGAGGTGGAGAGAGAGAGACTGGGAATTGCATTGAGATAGCAAAGAGGTCATGCTGGAACTGTGTTCCCAGGAATACACTCTGGGGGTGTTCCTGATGTAGGAAACTACCTGGAAAGTAGATGTGGTCCTCCTTTGTGCCCAGGGAGGAGAAACAAGATGGAGCATCTCAGCTCTGGCACAGCCTCTACCTGGGCTTTCGCCCTCACACTCCACTGGAGAGGACTCCTGCCGAGGTCACCTGCAAGAGGACACTGTGCTGCTAAGTCACACGGCCAATTCTCAGCCCTCTTCCTGCCTCACCTCTCAGTAGCCTTAGGCACAGTTGATCACTCCCTGTTCTTTGAACTAATTTCTGCACTCAGATTCATTCTCGGCTCGCTTCCATCTGCTAGACCCAGTCTTCCTTTCCAGTGTCTCCTCCTCCCTGATCTTTCCGTGCTGGGGACCCCGGGGCCAGGCCTCGGGCCTCCTTTCGATCTCTCACACTCAGTCCCCAGATGACCTCACTGAGTCTCCTGGAATTAAATACCATCTAGGCACCAGCATTTCCCAGGTTCATGTCTGGCGTAGCTCTCTCTAGTGGCCTTCGGATTCTTCTATCCAGTCGCCTCCTTGTTGTTACCGCTTGTGTTAGTCTTCTCGGACCTACTGTGTGCACAACTGAATGCCTGGTCTTTACCCCTAGAGACTCTTTTCATGGTTTTCCCTCCCTTGGGAAATGGCTCTTCCATCCTTTGAGAGTCTCAGGTTAATGTGCTTGTAGCCAACCTTTCTCCAGGTTATAGTTTCTGGTCCTTGTGCAACCCACCGGCCAGTTCCCAGCCTCTGGGCAGGTCTCCATGCACCATGGGGACAACCAGGCCGAGCTACCTCTCATCTCCATCACTGCACGTAACTGACGGCCCTGCTCCTGCCCTGGTGCCTTTTCATCTGCTCGCCACACAGTTGCCATGGTGATCAAAAATAGCTCATGTCTCTTCCCTGCTCAGGCCTCGTGCTGCCTCCGCACCAAGGCCAAGCCCAGAGCCCTGTCAATGGCCCCAACAGCCCAGTAGGTGTGGACTGTCTCTGAGCTCTCACCAGCCCCTCGTGGCTACCCGGCCTTCTTGCCAGCCCCTGGCTCTCCTCGGCTCCCTCCTGCCCCAGCACCTGACCTGCCATCACTCCTGCAGTCTTTGCCTCTTTGCCCCCAGCCCCCTTCTCGGGGAGGCCTTTCCTGGAACGCTGGGGTGAGATGCTACCCCAGGCCCCTGCGATCCTCACATGCCTTCCTGTGTTACTTTCTTCCAGAGCACTTCCCGCCTTCTATCTTAGCAGACAGGTTGCCACCTCGTCATATTACTGCCAGTCTCTCTCCAGGAGAACAGTCGCTCAAGGAGGTGGAGACGTTTGCCCGGCTCATCCAGTGCCGTGCCCCACGCAGCCGGAAGAACTGGCGCAGGGCAAATGTTCAACCCGTGTGTGCAGAATACTGACTGAAGGGCTAAGTTCATGCAATGATGTGAACAGTGGAAGACGTTGAAGGGGAATGTGTTACGGTCTGGCCGGAGAGGCCAGGCTGCCTGGGGAGGTCTGGGCTCTGGGAAGCCAGAGAGGCTCAGGCTCTCAGGCCACTATAGATGTGCCTTGTCATGCTGCCGCCTTCTCTCCCACGGCTGGACCCGTCCTCCCTGCTTGGAAGCTTCCTGCTCTCTGCAAATCCCACAGCACCGGCATCCTTGGGCTGCCCAGTGTGGCAGAAATGAGGAAGTTAACTGGCTCCTCGGGGGCCATGGCTCATGGTGGACGGAGGCCATCTTCCGTCCTCACTCCACCTCCCCTCGTCACTGCGCAGTCAGCCCTGTATTTAATGGGAGATTGCATTAGCATCATTATGTGGCCCCAGCCCTGTATTCTGTCTCTCCTCTTTCCCTCCTCCTCTGCCTTTCCCATGGCTGGAGCGTTCAGGCAGAGCTTAGGATGTGCAGCCCGTCCTGGCACAGGAGGCCTCAGTTTGCAGGCTCAGTCTCAAGGTACAGACGTCTGCATGGCTTCAGCGTGGGTAGCACACAAACTACAGCTTCTGTTCTGGCAAAGACAGACATAGTTATTGCTTTGCAGAGAAGAGATATTCAGTTTGAGAAGGGTGTGTGTGTGTGTATCTGCTGAGGGAGTCCAGCCTGAGTCTCCTGGGCATCTGTCCACCACTGGGCTCCACCTGGCCTGTCTGGCATATTGGTCAGGCCCCCACCTCCGGGAGAAAACCTATGGGAAGAGGAAGTTAGGGACAAAGGTTTAGTTAATTAAAAGAGCCTGAGGGAAGAGATAGTCTGAGTATAGTAAGGCGTGCAGATTGTTCTGGAACAGAAACAGCTGACTGCATCACCACCGTATCAGGCACAAGAGCGCTGCTTTGGTGCCCTACTGCAGAGCGTGATGCTGATGGCATGGAAGAGGCCTGCTTCCACTTGAGTCCGGAACATGGCTGGACAGCTCGGCTACACTGAGGGCTGGATGGCCCTCCCTTGTTTCCTGTGGGATGTGGCATGTGGGCCACCCTCACGGTGGTGTTTGGAAAAGATGACCCTGGGAGGGTGGAAGAAGGTGACAGACACCATGAGACAGGCACCAGAGCGTGTCGTGGCGCATTTCCCAGACACTCTCTGGGATCCCAAGAATTAACACAAGCTACAGGCAGCTGAGCATGGTCCTCTGAGACATGGGGACAAAGGCCTGGGAATTGCAGATACTGTTGTTAAGACCTGGAGAAATAAGATATCCGTGACATAGGTTAGTAAGCTTAGGCGAGGGCCAGATAGATCTGTGTTCAAATCCTACCCCACCATTTGAAAACATATGATTATGAGTTTCTTAATTTTTCTAAATTTTAGTTTCTTTAGCAGAAAAATGGGGAAAAATTATACCTTCTTTGCAGTATAATTTTGAGATTTAGAGGGAATGAATTTTAGGAGCCCAACATAGTATGGGTGCTTTAATGAAGTGGCTATCTATATTTTTTGTGCTGCATTCGCTCCAAAAAGCAAAGCAATGCATGATTTATGTCCAAATTCCTTGTACATGGCTCAGTGCTTGACCAAACTCACCTTTATTTATTCATGTGTACGGATGGATACCTAAACACAGAGGGGGCTTCTACGTCGGAAGCACCTGGCCTCCTTTTGGACGTACTTTCCTAGGATCTAGGGAGCAATGAGGGGTGTTACTTCCTTTTCCCCAGGTGAACCTCGGTTTGGGCCCCTTGGCCTGCCGCCCACGCTGTCACGGTGCCTCCTGCGCAGAGCTGGGGCGCAGTGGGCAGACATCCTGGCTTTGGTGTTTCGTCTTTGCCACTGATTCCCAGGAGCCACATATATTTTCCAGGCTATTCTCTGAATCCCTGGATCCATGACTTCATCTTACCTTTCTAGGTCTAACTCGTTTAGTTTGAAAGAACTTTCTGGGGATTCGTTTTTATCCAACCATATCAGTTGTGCAGGTAGAGTCAAATTAGACCAAATCATCATTGTGTGCATGTGTGTGTGTGTGTGTGTGTGTGTGTGTGTGTGTGTGTGTGTAT
This sequence comes from Avahi laniger, assembly GCA_963575035.1. NCBI lineage: Eukaryota > Metazoa > Chordata > Mammalia > Primates > Indriidae > Avahi > Avahi laniger. The sequence goes on from CAUYSK010125670.1 coordinate 49,881, forward strand.
GTGTAGAGGGTTGGAGAAAGTGTGTTGAAAGACTGTGACCTAGAGGAAAACAACCATGGCCGTTGGCGTTCTTACATTTGCCATAGCCCACGGGGACCTCAATTCTCCTAGCTCTCAAAATCAAACCAGATGGAGGGTGATGATCCAGAATTTGTGATGGCTGCCAGAATTTTGCCCTTTAAAAAGCATTCCCCCACAAAATGGAACCCCTGGTAAAGATGCATTCGCACAATGTTGTGTCCCTGTGTACACCTGCATACGTTCACTTCCTGTGTATCTCTGCAAGTCCTGGAAACACTGTTCATGTCTTTTGAGAAATAAACTAAAACATCAGTCATGTGCTCAAATTTCCACTGATCAGTAATATTTAATATGCAATTTTTAATCTTATAACATTGGACATGAAAAATTAGATACAGTGATTTCATCTTTTCTTTTTTAGAGTATGGAAAAACTGATGAAGCAGGCAAGATACTGCCTCTTAACATACGTTCTGTTTCCAGAGTTCCTGTCTCTTTGATTCACTGCAATTGTTCTGAAGTCTTTATGTCTGCGTCGTGGCACAGGGGGTGCCCTTTTTCCAGACACTGGTTTGTAATTTGATATCCTTAGGTCATTTGTGGCTAAGTGCACTAGCACTTTATTTACTGGGGAGAAAAAATGAATTAAAAATCTAAAATTATCTATGAAAGCCAAGAATCATTTCTCAGGGACTTTGCGCTCTGATCACCAAATGAAAACTGATGACACTAGCCTGTGTAAGCTAATGCTCTGATTCAATGAAGCAGAGATAATGTTTTGGGGGTTTTTTTGTTTTTTTGTTTTTTTTACAGTGTAAATATGAAAAAAAATGAGATGCTATTGAATTTTTGCAGAACCAGTAAATACAGAGTTACTGAAAGATCTATGTTGTGTATAATTCTCAGAGAGGGTGAGAATTCCCCCAGCATCCCCGAGGGGCAGCCTCCTTTTGGAAGCAAGGTCAGGCCACACAGTCATTCATTTACTGATCCTATGTTAGACTTAGGGCTGGGCGTTGGGGACACACCGTTTCTGCCCTAAAGGGGGACAGTGCAGGGAGGAGAGCCACACAAAAGAACCGTTCATCAGAGTCCGTGCAGTAAATGCCAGGGGACATTCAGCAGCATGTGGGGGGATTCGAAGCAGGGCAGTTGTCAAACCAAGACCAAATCGAGTCTCCAGATGCTCAAGGTTTCCTTTCAGCCCTGAGAGCTTCAGTGTCCCCACAAAGAAAAGCGAGAATCTATTTTAAAAGTAGAATCCAGGCAAATAGATTTTCCAAAGGAAGATTGTACATCTTGGGGGATAAAGGTGTTTAGAAGTGAGGTGGCTTCAGTGCCGACTCATGTTTGGTGGCTAAACATCAGGGACTGGGAAGGATCGCCGGTCTCCTAGGCTGCAACCTCGCTTTGCAGCTCTCTCAGGTTTGACAAATCACTTCTCCTCGCCTGCGGTCAGGCTAATGTCCCCACCTACGAGATAAGGGGCTGTAGGAGGCCCCATGTCTTCAAAAGGGATAACGAGAGTATGAATAACAGGACCCAAAACTTCTGTTTATCCACTGGGAAAATTTTCCTTCTCGGGGTCTAAGTGACCAGAGTTTGTTCCTGACTGCATCTATTTTGAGAACAAGTGCAATTATCTAAATAATTCAGTAGGAATAAGAACACATTTTGTACTAATTATCTGGGTTAGTGGCTCTCAAACCTTTCTGGGTTCAGGAACCCTTTTTTAAATGTAATGAAACTATGGCCTCTGCAGGAAAAATAACAAGTATGTACTCTTATAGACACACACCACACATTTTACATGTGATGCACGAGGGTGTATGGACTCCCAGAAACCCACTTAGGACCAGAGACTGCATTTGAAACATCTATGCTCACGTATAGATATTGTAAATTATTTTAAAGCGTGAGTTATCCAGAAATGCAATCTCTGAAGTGGAGGCCTGTACCCCAGAGGGTGCATAAGCTGATCCACTGAGGTATGGCAAGAACGTTTTAGGACTTCCCATATGATTTATTCTATATTTGGAAAAGATGAGAAAGAAATCAAGCTCTATAAATACCTAGGACATAAGATAACATGGAGGGTGTCAAACAAGCCATGTGTTTTCAGTGTGCGATGTGTCCTACAGAGCTTGCGAGCTGTCCTGGGGGAAGCGCCGGGGCAGCTCTTGGCTGGTTCGCTCCCTGCCAGAGACTTGCAGTGTGCTGCAGTTCACGTGTGCTAGAGCGTCACGATCCATGTGGGGATGTTATGAAGACAGAGCCCTCACACAGCATTTGCAGCATTTTGCACTGAGATGTGAGTGGCCATTTTAATTTTTTGTATTGTTCAGGAGACTTAAGATTTTTCTCCCAGGAAATAGCTTTTACATTTTTAGAATTTAAAGATGCATTTTTCCTTAATTAGAACAACAAAACATGTATTCCAAATGTCCTGACCTTCTCCTGAGATGACAAGTCATGTAGTGTACTATCCAGCTCATGCGTATATTTGATTTGTCCCTTTGAGATAATATGATGTTTAAAACGTGAGTTGCAGCTGATTTTTGAAAGAAATTTTTGGTGAGAAGAGAAAGTCTTGAATGTGAGTGGTTGGATATGTTTCCACTGTTTTGTGGTTCTGTTGCAAAAATTAATGAATTTCAATTCTTAAAATTAGGTTCATGCCTGCTTGCTTAAATTCTTAGTAGAAAACTACCAAGAATTAACCACCAAGTTAAAACTTTCCCAGTCGAAGAGTTTAGAAGTGGGATTTGAATTCATTTGTTTCACACACACATACACCCACACACACATTCTCACATGCAAAGGTACACAGGCATTTATATGTGTTCACTATACCTGCTGATTGACATCAGTAAGTTATTTCAATAAAGTCTTTGCATAATCAGTGGAAAGGACTGGAAAATAATTAACATGATTTATTAAGAACATATGACAATGTACTGCTTTACATATATTTTTCTTTTGAGACATCTTTTTTATCTATGGCAACCATTAAAGCCAAGGATTGAAATAAATTGAAATGAAAACCAGCTCTTTAAATTTCTGTATGAAAAACTAAAACCGAGATTGAAAAAAATAATAAAGCTTATTGATCATATACTCTCTAACATGTTTATGTATTTAGCCTTTTGGTTCTATTAATAAATGAAATAAAGAAAATAAAAATTTAATATTTCTTATTTCATCTTTCACTCACTTTAAGAATGTTCTAGTTTTGACTGCTTATCAAACCTATGTAATGATAATTCGCATAGATTTACAAATACACAGACAAAATTTATAAATAAGTAGATTTTCATACACTGAAGAGTCTGTGATCAAATTTTTTTTTTGTCTTGATAGGATGGATTATTAAAAAAATTGGCGTGTACTGATTGAGACCATTGTTGGGAGGCAGCAGAAAACATTCAGGAACGTACAGACTTTTAGGATCTGCCTTTAAACTACTGTGCTAACTCTACTCAAGTACAACCATAGACTCTCAGAACAAATCCTAATGATTTCATCTAGGTCTCTCTGGCACACAGAAAATAGATAGGGCTACAAGAATAAAGTGCGTGTGTGTCATGTTAATTATTTTCTAGTCCTTTACACTGATTATGCAAAGACTTTATTGGAATAACTGACGTCAATCAGCAGATATAGTAAACATATATAAATGCTTGTGTATCTTTGCATGTGAGAGAGAGAGAGAGAGAGTGTGTGTGTGTGTGTGTGTGTGTGTGAAATTGCCAATGCCTTTTAAGCCATAGCTAAACTCTCCCCATGTGTGTTTAAATCGGATAATCCAGTGAAAGGAGGAAGAGGAGGGAGAGGAAGAGGAGTGGTTGTTAAAGCCAAAGATTCGCCGTGTCCGGGCTGTTGTGTGGTGCAATGGAGTGTGCCCTGGGTGTGAGTCTCAGGCTCGTCCTCACAGATATTTTTCTCTCATCAATGACTTTGAAACTCATTTGACTTCGGAGTGTCAGTTTGTCCTCAAATCGTTCCTGCCTCCCTCTTGGGTTTAGTGGAAGGAGGAAGGAAAAAAATCACCTAGGGAAAGTAGTTTATAAACTCTAAAGTGCTATGCACATGCCTAGGACCGTATTAAAAAAGGAACCACCTGATTAAATTGCTATTTTCCCATCTTTTCAGGTCGAAGTTCACTGATCTAAAAATATAGCCCAGGGTGTCATGTGGAGATGTCTCTGAATTCTTGCCATAATCTTTGGCTAAGTGACAGGATGTGTTGCGGCTTGACATAACTGCATACTTAGCATTATCGGAGACAGTAACATATTAATTCTTGTGGCTCTCCGGTTGTGAAACAACTTTCGTGTTCTCCAGGGCATCTAGTGCGCCACGCCCCAGGCTGGTGGATAATCGTTAAGTTGACCTGGGGCTACTCCTGATCCTCTCAGGAAGTGCTCACTTAGCAACGAACCCAGTGACCCCGCCAGGCCCTCCCAGAGCCTGCATCAACCCTTTCAGGGCACAGCTGCCTCGCCTTGTCAACATGACCACGTCAGAAGGCTGGTATTCTTGGCTGCCATTTACATATGAGGACACTGAAGTATAGAGGCAAATTACCTGGCCAAGCGCTTCAATTTTAACTGCTCTTATATGACATGCAATAAATAGTTATAATGCACATTCACATAAATATACCTATAAAAAATCAAGCATTATTTTCTGTACCTCAATGGACTCGGTTTCCTCTGTTGCCATAAATATTACCTTCATCGGAAGGCCTCCAAACATTATTCATATCTTTCTTCTAACAGCACATAGTCCAGCTAATTAGTAATTAAGTAGGAAGTGGCACAGACAGGGAATTTTTTTTTTTATTCCTAATTATATGTTTGATCCTTTTGAGACACTCCAGCAAAGAGAAATATCTTCCTCGTGCAGATGTGGGATTTGCATTGCTTTTTTCTTTTCTTTCTCTCTCTCTTTTTAAGTTCAGCCATATCCCAGGGCCATTTTCTGCTGGGCTCCTGCCAAGCTACAGCTTTCCCCCTGAAAATCATTTCTTTGCTTTTTCAATCCTCACCCTAGACTTTGCGTGTCTCTTCTTTAAACTTCATAATCTGGTATCAGGTTTTCTATGTGCTGGCCAATGTCTGGGGACAAGTTCTGAGATTCTGGGGGTGAGTTTCTAGATCCTTTGTCAAATCAGTGAAATGGGAAACTTCCATCACAAACTCTAAGACCTCCCGACTCCAGGAGGCTTACAAACCAGTTCAAGAAGAGCCGCCTCTGGCCCGGCTGTGCTGGGGTCTGTCAGGGGAGCGAGGGAGCAGGCGGGGAAGCGTTTGCCATCAAAGGTGATAGGACCTGCTGAGCTTCCTTCTTCCTTGGCCAAGAGGAGAGGCTACGGAGGAGAGAGAGAAGATGAAGAGAAGACTCACTTGTCATGCCGCGGAAACCATGTCTGGGGGATATCTTTAAAGCGCTAAATGCATCATTTTAGGCTCACGATTAATTGACAACTTAAGTCAAAAATCACATACTGTGCACCTAAGATGTGTCAGACACGGGCCAGCAAATATAAAAATGAGTTGAACGTGATCTTGACCCAGAGGATCACATGGGAAGAAATGATAAAGTAAAGCACTACCATTGTCCATGAGGTATTCATGGGCTGCAAGGGAAATACACAAAGAGGGAAACTTCATTCTTTCTGCAGAGTTTCAGAAACTTTCACTGTGGAGGTGAGTTTTAAATGAGGATGTGGTTTGATGGAGTTGAGGTCATACGTCAAGAAGCTGGGAGGCCAGCAAGCGCTTCAGGCTTGAGAACTGGGAAGTGGTAAGTGGTGGAGAGATTGTGGGGTTCGTGGGGGATGCAGGGAGGAGACGTGGGGGTCGGGAGGTGTGGCTGGAGAAGAAGGCAGGGGCCACGACACAGAGGACAGAGCTGCCACATCTGAGCTTCACGCTGAAGGTGCAGGAGAGCCCTTATGGAAAATAAAGATAAAGCAAGAAACTCCTGTCGCGGCTGGGAGAGAGGTCGCTGGGGTTGCTGCGCTATTGGGGGGCCCCACACGAGCCCGTCCTCACCCCCGCTGAGGGCATAACGTGCAGGTGGCTGCTCAGACCCCCTCCTGACTTTGCTCTGTCCACTGCAGGATGCGGGGGGATCTGGCTGTGAGAAAAGCAGCAGCAGAGCAGACTTGGCCTTTTAGGTAGCAGCGTCAGGGGCAAGTAGAAGTCACCTCCGCAGGTCACTCTCCTCAGGTGAATTTTCTGGGCAAGCTTCTAAGTTTCTATTCGATCTATAATTTCAGGAAATGGGACATATTTTACAACTGCAGAATTAAAATGAAGGCTTTAAAAGGGTAATAAAAATAACGAGCCCGTTTCTGGCCTTTCCTGGTGAATTTCATTCGGCCGAACCCTTCAGTATTGGACTCAGGACAGCAAAGTGAACTCCGTAGGGGCCTCCTTACTCGGGATTTACTTCCAATTCTCCACCTTGTTTTTAGAAGTACATGAGGCTTTCGGTTACAATATGTCCTCCCTAAAATTGGGAGGACACACCTGTCTCTGCTCGTTGCCACACGTGTGATCTACGCACCTGCGGGCATCGCCCTGTCATGCAGGCTCTGCGTGGGACCCAGGCTTAGACTCAGGGTCCCAGGGCAGCTTGGTGAATGGAGAAAATAAGATCCTCAGGGGACTATGGAACTGGAGAAAAACTGTTCTGTCACTTCCCAGCTAGCTGTGTGTCCTTGGGCCAGGTGTTTCATCTCTCTGAGCCAGAGTGCTGAGCGAACTGGGGCTGTTACACCAAACGTCCGCGGTGTGAGGGGAGAGAGCGGGAGATGTCTGGCATACCAGCCTAGGAATGACATCAATTACGAAATGCTGTTTTTATTGCCCCCACCGCACATTCTTTGGTTCTGCCCCTTTCCTGCCTCTTTTGGTCTGGGAACTTGTCATTTTGTTCTGAGTTAGTGGAGATGGAGCAAAGCATTCAAGGAGAGCTCTAGCGGATTTCCTTTTATGAGAGGTTCGTATCCACTAGGCTAACTGAGCTGCCTCTCGAACTTCACTGGTGTCCTGGCATTGGAACGGGCTTATCTAAGTGGATCGGAATTGCCCTCACAGAGGCCAGGTGCCTTCTGCATTTGAAGGTGACGTTTGGCCTGCAGGTGTACCTGGCAGGGAGCCCCACGGTACCCCTGACCAGGGTGACTCTGCCTGTGTCCAGCCGTGGCCATGAGTGCTTTGGTACAGAGGCGACTGAACAGTCAGTGATGAGTAAATGAGACGCTGGAAAAGAGATTCGATTCTGGTTTTGAGCCTCGCCCCTGCACATGGGACTGATGAATGCCTCTTAACTGCCTTTCTTATCTTGAGACTCTTCCTATCCAAACTGTCATCCGCTTTCAGTCAGGAAACAGGGCTACGCTACGCTTTTCAAGGAGGAAGGATGTTTCATACAGGCTTACAGAACCCCTGCATGGCTGGGGGACAAGTCAGGGAGGCCACACTGAGACCAGCAGTCTGCAGCAGGGAGGTGCGTGCCGGCCCCTGCGCGGACTGTTCCTTCTCCTTCTCTCCCTCTGCCACGTCCCTCTGGAGTGCGTGGTCCTGGCATCCGGAACCGGGGACCACAAGGAGAAGGCGATCTGGGAAATGCAGCTCCCGGCTCCTGCCCTGCCACGCGGAAGGCCTGGAAGATCTGTAAAAGCGCACGCTGTCTCCACACTCTCACAGAACCCTGCTGGCACTAGATGTGTGGATTTTTTCCAATTCCCTGACACTGGCTGGGAGTCCTACAGTTTAATTCGATTCTGACTCTACTCACCTGGACTTAGCATCAGATCCCACAGGTTAAGGGCTCAGTCCCACAAGACCTCCCCTCCCCTTCAGATGCCAGTGGCAGCTCAGAGCCTCTTGGGCTGTTGACTGCCTGGCTGTACGTGGGATGCTCCCAGGACCCCCTCCTAAGGTTTGACAAAAATTTGCTAGAATGGCTCATGGAACTCAGGGAAATGCTTTACTTATGTTTATGGGTTTATTATGAAGGATATTGCAAAGGACACAGACTCATGGAGCAGCTCATGGAAGAGATGCAGGAGCAGAGTGAGGGGACTCTCCATGCCTTTCTGGCACCTTCATGTGTTCAGCAACCCAGAGATTCACCAAATCTCATTGTGTGAGAGTTTTCATAGAGCTTAATCTCCAGCCCATCCTGCCCCCGGAGGTCAGCGGGTGGGGCAGAGAGTCCCAACCCTCTCATAACTTGCCCTTTGTGGTGAGCAGTCCCATCCAGGGCTATGTGGAGGCCCCTCCCTAAGTCGTCCATTGGCACAAACTCAGGTGTGATCCAAAGTGCTCATTGTGAGGAGCAAAGTCCAACCCCATGACTCAGGAAACTCCAAGTGTTTAAGGAGCTCTGTACAGGAACCAGGGTCAAAGACCACATGTATTTCATATTATACCATGGAAAGGTCATGGCAATGCCAAGGTCACAACTAACAGTCCAGAGTGCCATCTGGTACACCAGTGGGGGTCTCTGGAACATTCCGAGGGGAACTCTTAGACAGTTTAGACTCTTGTTCAAAGTCTCCCCATTGCTTGTCTTGGAAAGGAAAACATTACTTTTTCTAGAGCTTCTACAACAATCTCTAGTCTACATTCTGCCCCTGTCTGCAGAACCTCCTCTTCTATGACTTGCACAGACCTTGCAGCCTCAGTGCCCCGCTCCTGTACAGTTCTGCCTGGACGATGCCCTTTACTCAAATCCTTCCCTTTCCTCACACTAGTTTTTTAAAAATACTATCAAGTCTTCAAGGGGAGCTCAAATGCTACCGCAACCTTGGATTAATGACATTGCAAAGCAATAAACGATGTTTTGATCATTCCAATCAGAAACTCTCCGTATCCCTTATGAAGCCCAGCAGTGCTTATCGTGCATATATATATAGTGCATGTCACTTCTTCTCTAATCTTAAAGATTCATGATTTACCTTAATGCAAACTTCTTTATGTTGTCCTTGTAAACTATGAGACTATGGGTTAAATGGTTCAGAATAAAATCACTCAGTGTTTTGAGCGTGAAATGTTTTTAGAAAGTCTGATAAGAGATCTCTCTCTCTTTAGAAAAGCACTGAATGTTCAGATGAAATATTAGACACCAAAAGAAAATCGTACAAATTAAATAGCACATACAGATGAAGATATAGGCAATAATGTAATGTAGTTATTCCGAATTAATTTTTATGTAACTAAGATGCCATTCATATTATCTTTGGTGTCTATGTTTTTATTCATTTTAATGACCACAGCAGTATTTCCAAAGGCTTTTATAGATACACTTCCAGCTACTATTCCTCAACTCTATTTTACTCATGAGGTTGTAACAACGTTTTTTATTGTGGTTCTCAGACCTGGAATTCCTCTGACTCTGAGAGGGATATGCACATGCCAAAGTTGGAAGGGGACATGTGTGTTACCAGTACAAAGCGATGCTTACTTGAGAGGAGCGCTTGTTCCCACAATGCCAAAGCCTCTCAGTATCCGGTGTCCTGTTTGGCAGTGTCTCCCGTGGTGTCCACTGGGGGACCAAGAGCCAGCAGACATGTTGGCGAAGCCAATGGGCATGAAGCATCTCCGGAAAACATACATCAAGTGGGCATTTCCCTGCACTTGACTCACAATAATAACTTAGCTGTGAAACAAAAACGGAACTTTCCATTTTCCCGAGTATGCTTTGTATAAATCAAGCTAGTATAAAATTTTTTAAACCATGTATAAATAAAAAGGAGGAAAGTGCTGAGCAAAATATCTTTGGGCATCCATCAGGTCCAAACTGTTGGAAGAGCTGGTGGACTCAAAGTAGGTATCCATGTAACTGGGCAACCCAGAGACTGGGATCCAACTGCTACAAACGTCCTCTGAGGCAGTGGATGAGACCTCAGACTGTATATGCAAATATATACAAAATGTATACTTATTCCATTGTGCACATATTCCATAAGGTCCTTCCACACAGAATCAATTGCTTTTAGACAAAATCATCCCATCTGAGTCTGCTTACTCTAAACTAGGACCAGGGAAATACCAGTTTAGCAGGAGACCTGTAATGAGACCACATCTTCCTTCACACCTCCAGGCTACCTACATGAAGTTAAATATTTTCTTTGAAGTGTCGAGGGGGGCAAGCCTGGCAGTTTAGCACACCCACGAGAAGTGCAGTGTGTGCTAGAATCTAGTATCTAGACTGAGAATACATGGTCGCTCTCAAGTGGGTCCTCGGTGATGAGCTTGAATCTCTCTGAAGCTCAATTTCTTTATCAGTGTGAGTCCAGCCACCCAGGGTCATCAGGATGAACTCAGTGAAAATGATATACCAACTTTGAAAGTGCTTTGCAAACATTAGTTATTCTACTCCAAGATTTAATCTTGAGCCTGGGTCAAACTGCCTTCTGCTGTTTCCTGGTTGAAAATCCTGATTCCCCTCTGCCTGTTCTTTTTGCAGAGGGAGATGCACAAAGCTAAAACTGTGAGCAGCCTCTGGTTCCCTTTGTAAATCACGGCCATTGTCAACACCGTGCATTCTGGTTGATCTCATGGACACTCCCCTTACTGAGAAGTTGGTAAATGTCAAAAAGTAACTGCTAAAATAATTGCAAATAAGAGCAAATCTGAGTTTCCTGGTACACTCCACAGTTCTGTTTGTGTCGCTGATCCAGAGAGATCATCTTTAATAGGATGGCTCTGTATTTGGAATTTCCAACCTCTCCCTTAACTTGGGGACAATTCAAGGCCTGTAATTGAAATTGAAGAAAATTGAAGTCATTCATCTCTTTTTATCTCTAATGTAAAAAATATAGAAATACTGTAACTTTTGCAGAAACCCCCCCCCACAACTGCACAAAATTATAATAATTGTCTCTGTTTGTCTTCATTTAACCAGCTGGGAAGATAATCTGGTGGAACACAGCAATTTTCTAAATTCAGAGATAATTCACGAGAACAGCTGTTGCCCAATCAAGTCCCAGGGCTTCTTTATTTCATATGAGAAACCAAACTAAGCACAGGCTGGCACCAAAGCCAGAAGTACAACAGGGCCTGCCCTTCTGAAATAACAGCGCTTTGTTTCTTTCAGTGAATCACCTGGAAAGTTCCACTAGATAAAGAAAGTCTGAGAAGGTTTGAGCTCACCAGGAAAGGATATGTGATAGAGTTTTGGAAGACAGCCCTCTTGCTCTTTTGGACAACATCAAAGGCTTATTTAGGAAGAAATTCCCAAGCAATCATCTTAGCTCACATTATTGTGTTTCAAAAATGTTCTAACTTAAGTTTATTTAAAACTGTGTTTTTAAACTTTAGTGTGTGTATGGAAGGAGGGGAGGGGGGCGCTTGAAAGTCTCAGAATGCCGAATCCTGGGTCCCTGCCTCTTAGATTCCGAATGAGCAGATCTGGGCACAGCTGGGGAGCCTGCATTTTCTCCTGCGCTCACCAGGTGCTCTGACAACGGTGTCTAATGGGTAGCCCGTGACTCCCTCTGCACCTGGCTCCCCGTCACGTGCTAAGCTCCAGGTGCACCGCGCTGCTGTCTGTTCTGGGACACAGAAGCTTCTTGTCCTGCGAGGTTTTGCTTACTTTGCTCTTTGCCTAAAATGCTCATGCCCAGATCTTCACACAGCTGGCTCCTTGCCAGCATTCAGGTTTTGCCTCAAATGACACCTCCTCACCGAAGACTTCCCAAATCACTTTCATAAAGTAGCAACCTCCCCCAACCCACTCTCTAGCTCATTCCCCCCTCCATTTCCTCCTCAGGAGTCAGCACGGTGTGTCCTCTTATTCAACTAGACTGTAACCTCCATGGGGACAGGGGTCTCATCTCTCTCTCTATCACCGACAGTGTCGGGCATGTTTCAGGAGCCTATAAGTCGGTATTTGATGATGGAAATGTGAATAAATAAAACATTATCTTAAAAGCAGGAGAAAGCAGATGTCTGCAGGTCAGAGCTCCAAGCATTCCCTGCTTATGAAAGTGGTCTTTAGAATTATTTCTTTCATCTTTAAAAATGTTGCAGTGAATTTGCTTTCTATCCTATAATACAACCCTATTTGCTTTAATATAGGAATAATTCTTAAAAGTATTTACCAGTCACTAAAATCAACACCCCAGGAAGATGGGCCGCATGAATTTTCCAGATTCCATTGTCACTGGCGCACCTCCAGTGCATGGGGAATTCAGGTAGCTCAACTGAAGAACCGCTGTGTAAGGAGATGGCCACACGGCTTAGCAAAACATGGGATCCTCCAGAAACACAGAACCACATTCTAGAAGGACGTGGTCTGGCTCCAGAGGAGGTAAGGACTAGGGAGCCCTGACTCTGCCCCGGGTCTCAGTCAGCTCCTCCGGGCCCCCGTCTGTCTGCTGCCCCTGTGCAGTGCTGAAACCCAGGCCAATGCCGTGCCTCCACCCCGTCAGAATCCCGCTACGACTGGAGTGCTCCTCTCGGAACCACTGAGACACCCATGTCCAGGGGGAAATAAAAATGAAATGAATAAAGAAAATGGAAAAAGAATGAGTCTCGTCTGGCTTCCTGATTACGGGTTCCAACCACTACATGGAAAGCGCTTGGCAGGCTGCTGGCCTCGCTCCTCTCGCCTCCTTCCCCTGAGCAGAGCTGCACCAGCGCCGCTACGGGTCTGCTTTCCAGACCCTAAACCCCGGGTTTACAAATGACAAAGTTCGCTTTTTGAAACGTCGCCCACACAAGGCCCTCCCACTTAGCAGTGGCCACGCTGAGGTGACTGACATAACAGTGACCTGTTGTTGGGTTAGAGCTTCCCTAGGGGAGTGACCTCCTCCACGCGGTGGGCGGCAGGACACAGAGCACGACCTGGAGAGCACCCATGGAGCAGCACCCGCAACAATGACAATGCACAGCAAGAGGAAGGTTGTCTTATCTGGTTGCTAATTTATCATCTAATGTTTTAGCTGAGAAAAATATAGGCTTCAGGTGTCTTTTTTTTTAAAATCACCTATTAGCTGTGTCATCTTTGAGCAATTATTTATTTTTCAACCGTTAAGAGGACTTAATAGTTATCTAATAGAATTGTTCTTAGCACCAACTGAGATGACATGGAAGTAACCAAGTCAGAGCTGGTAAAGTCGTTGTTCAAAACCCGTAGCCCCTGTCGTCAGCAGCAGCTGTGGTCTCTTCTCACCATCTGGATACGGATTTGTGTGTGTGCTGAAGATTTGGCAAGAACATTTCGATTATTGGCAGAAATAAATTAACATCAATCAATAAGTGTTCATTGTGTATCTGCAGCATTAGTAAGGTGCTCGCATGGAGATAACTTATCTAGACATGACCCACTCTAACTTCAGGAGTATCTATAGTCATTTCAAAATTAAAATTTCTCTGATTTTAAAGGGAAAAACGCAGTGTTTGAGACAGGCCCATCTGGTCTTATGGAAAACAGAAGAAAAAAAACGGGTTCCCACTAAAGATGGCATTTCAAATACAGACACTTACCTCTGCTCTCTCCGGTAACACTATTAAAATGTCATTAATCACAAAAAGTGACAGAATGGGAAAGGAGAATACAGCAAAAGCTTTTTGGAATTGGGAAAGCTGACGGACAAGTGATAATAGAATTTAACAGACTTAAAAAAGCTTAGTCCTAGGAAAGAAATGGGAAAAAATATAAAGCAAAAGCAATCTGCACTTCAGAGGCTGAGGGAGGCTCAGACACTGGGTACTTTCTGAACGTGGGCTAAAGATGGGGCTGCAAACAGCCCAATAGGTTGAAAGTCTGTATGAAAATTAATAGCAGTGAGACTCCCGATCCTGCACCACAGACACGGGGCTGCCCTTCCCTCATGCGGCAGAGCTCCACGGGAGTATTTTCTGGAAAGGATAAACCAGAGGAAAATGTTCCCCTTTAGTGTTTTCAGAAGTACCACTCTGAAATTTTTTTTGGTCCTTCATTGACTTTCATTCTTCTGTTTACTCTTAAAAAATCAATGAACTTTATTTTTTAGAGCCGTTTTAGATTCACAGCAAAATGAAGTGGAAAGTACAGAGAGTTGCATGACATCCTTTATTACCAACATCTCCAGCCGCAGGTACCTTTGTTACAATCCGTGAACCTACGTTGATGCATCATCATCACCCGAATGGTAGCTCATTTCTTCTTAGCACTGATTAATGGTCTGCATGTACCACAGTTTATTTATTCATTCACTTACTAAAGGAGATCTTCCTTATTTCCAAGTTGTGTCCATTATGAATGAACCTGCTGTAAACACTTGTGTGCAGGTTTTTTGTGTGGATGCAGTTTTCGACTCATTGGGAGGAGTACCAAGGAGCACCATTGCTGGTTCCTGTGGTAACACTATGTTTAGTTTTGTAGGAAACTGCAAACCGTCTCCCCAAGTGTCTGTCTGTTTTGCATTCCCACCAGCAAAGCACGAGAGCTCCTGTTGCTCCACGTCCTGGCCAGCATTTGGTGTTGTCAGTGTTTTGTCTGTTGGCCGTTCTAACGGACGTGGAGTGGTGTCTCATCGTTGTTCTAATCTGCAGTTCCTGATGCTTGTTTGCCATCCACGCATCTTCTTCGTGAGGTGTCTGTTTAGGTCTTTTGCTCATTTTAAAAATCACGTTCTCATTGCTGAGTTTTAAGAGTGTTTTGTATATTTTAGATAGCAGTCCTTTATCAGATGTGACTTTTTCAAATATTTTCTCTCAGTCCGTAGCTTGTCTTCTCATGCTCTTTACGTGCACTTGTAGAGTATCTGATCGCTCAGGGCTTGAGACTTTACCTCTGCTCTCCACGGTTTCCCAAACTTTGATCTTACCAACATCCGTGGCTGCTGCTCCGTCCAAAGCTGCTGATTTTCAGAAGTTTTCACTTCCAAACCTGGCCTTTCTCCTGAGCCTCAAATGTTTTAGGGACATTCAGACTCACATACACAGCTGTCCCCTTGACACCCCTACCGGTGCCTGGCAGGTTCTTGGTACACCACGTGTCACAAATAAACTTACCTTTTTCCCTTTGTACGGCGTCTCCGTCTCTGCATCCTCCATCTCAGTTCCTTGTCTTACCTCCTCCAAGCTACAAGACTTTGAGTAATTATACCTCCTCCTCCCCCACCCCTCACAATTTGTTATTAATTATTAATTCTTTCCTATTTTTCCCATTTTGTCCAAAGGACGACACCCAATCAATACAAAAAAGTGCCAGGCCTGGAAAAGTGTGTGGTCTTTCCAGGCCACTGACTTGTGAACAATTATATCTGGTTGGGAAAGACATGTTTTGAACGATGTGTGCCTGAGGTTCCACAGGACAAAGAGAAGGAAGTGACTAACTTCTGGGTGGAGAGCGATTTGGAAATTTTTCAGAGAGGAGGTTACACTGCAGCTGAGGCTTGAAGCAAGAGTAAACATTTTCAGAAGCAGCAGCCGGCACAGGATGCAGCTGAGTGCTGGGCACTGACCTGTGGGCACAAGCAGCTCATTTAGGAGCAAGTCACTGGACCCCAGAACATCAGTTGCAGGAGGAGACGCGAGCCCAGCAGAAAGGCTTCAGTCCAAATGTGGCTGATAGGGCGGGTGCCAGGCCTGGCCGTCTAGACTTTATGCCAGAGGCAGGGAAAGCCTGCAGAGAATAATGAGCAGAAAAGTGCTCCTATTTTTTTAAAGATCGTTCTGGCAAAAGCGAGGAGAAGGGACCGGATGAGCGTGACTAGACGTGGGTTTTTAGAGAGCTGAGGCCAGGCGGGTCCTCCTGGAGACTTGTCTTCTTGACAGGAGAATGTGGATGGGGACAGATGTTGCATACCAATTATGATTTAAAGGGAGTCATTTTTATTTTTCAACTCTATTTTCTTTGACTTGCATTGAAGCACAGGATCCGCTCTTGGGCACCATGCAGGCTGAGGACAATGAAAAGAAGACAATGCCCTTTTCATGTCTAAGTGACTGTCTAATTAGCATGAAGATCTCTACAAATAAGCTTCAGGCAGGCATCTCCTTGTGGCCTTTCCCCGTGTGCTTCATGTATCAGATGTGCCGGCCCTGCACTGAAAGCCCCCACGTGCCTTAAGGACAGAATCCATTCTTAGAGATTACCCTCCAGAAAGTAGAACTGTCCCACAGATTGCAGCAGGAAGTGGAGCAGAAGATCATGATGCTCCACAAAATTGCAGATTCTTGCAGAACCTACATCCGGGAGCTGTTGTCAGCTGGAATTCAAACACAGTTCTAAGGTAGATGTCCTTGCCTGGAGGGTTTTGGAGATGGAGAAAGCAGCTTTGTTACTGTCAAGGAAAAAAATATGTCTTACCTGAAAATACCAAGGCGTTTTTTTTTTTCTCTTTTAAATTGGGTCAAATGTACTTAATCTAATTGGTAAATTTTACAACAAAAAATGTTAATTCTTCTGCAAACAGGGCTTCTTCTTCAAAATACAGCTGAAAGCATTATTATACTGTAAGATAATTATTGTCAGTAATCTGAATATGGATTCAGCTTATACCTGGTAGGAGGAAAGAAGCACGTGCAAGGAATAGTCTCTGAAATGTGTGAATTATGGGTTGCAAAAAGAAATGAGCATTGCCTAGCAAATGGAGCTAAAAATGTCAGAGGAAGCTAAGCATGGGATCTTCTCAGACTCGGGAGCTTCAAATCTCAACGGGGTGGGCAGACATGAGCTGGAGAGCCAGGGTCACAGCTACAGGTAGCATTAGGGACACCAAGGATATTCAGCTTTGTGGGATTTCAGGGGGTTTTGTTCTTTTTTTATTTTAGAACTTCCAAACTTTTTTTTATAGCTTCATTTATAATTCATATTCCATAAAATTCACCTATTATAAGTGTATAATTCAATGAGTTTTAGAAAATGTATAGAGTTTTGCAACCATTAACTAAAATCCGGTTTTAGAACATTTCCATCACCCCCCAAAATCTCCTCTAGACAGTTTGTATTCAAATGAGTCAATTCCTGCTCTCGCTCTCAGCTTCTGGCAAAAACTGATTTGCTTTTGGCCTCTGTAAATTGGTCTTTTCTGGATATGTCACATATATGGAATAATGTCATATGTAGTCTTTTGTTCTGCCTTCTGTACACTTGGCATTTTTTTGAGATTTATCTGTGTTGCAGCAGCTTATCAGTATTTTGTTCCTTTTCATTGCTGGGTAGCATTCTAACATATGGCTGTGATACAATTTGTTTATCCATTCAGTGTGTGATGGCCAATCAGGTTGTTTCCAGTCTTGGCTATTGTGAATAATGATGCTGTGTACGTTCGCTTGCTATTCCTTGTATAGATATGTATTTTTGTTTCTCTTGGATAGATTCCTAAAAGTAGAGTTGCTGGGTTTCATGGTAAGTTTGTTTTTAACATTTTAAGAAACTTCCAGGCTGTTTTCCAAAGTGGCTTTACCATTTTATGTTCCCACCAGCAATGTGTGGGGGGTTCCAGTTACTCCACATCCTTGTCAACACTTAATATTGTCTGGCTTTTAAGAATTATTACCATTGCATTGGTTGTGTAATTTGCCTAATTATTAATAATCAAACCCTTCTTATATTCTTGTTAGTCATTTATATATATCTTCTTTGGTGAAATATCTGCTCAAATCTTTTGCCTACTTTTTACTTTGCCAGTTTGGCATCTTATTCTTGAGTTACAAGAGATTTTTACGTATTCTGGGTGCATGCCCTTCATCAGATGCATGCTTTACAAATACTTTATTCCAATGTGTGGCTTGTTTTTTAATTTTATTAATGGTGTTTTGAAGCACAAATGTTTTTAATTTTAATGGAGTCCAGTTTATCATTTTTTCCCATTATGGTTCATGAATTTGGGATTGTGTCTAAGAACTCTTTGTCTAACCAACATATTAAAGATTTTCTTGTATGATTCTTCTAGAAGTCTTATTATTTTAATTGTTACATTTAATATATGGTCCATTCTTAATTTTGTGTATGGTGTGAGATAGGAGCCTAAGGGTTTTTTTGGTTTTTGTTTTTATTCTTATTTTTTGCATATGAATCTTTCATTTTCCCAGAATCATTTGCCGTTTATTGAAAAGATCACCCCACTGAGTTGCTTTAAAATCCTTGCTGAAGGTCATTGACCATAAATGCAAGTGCTTTTTTCTGAACCCTCAATTCTATTTCATTAATCAATATGCCTATTCTTTCACACTGTCTTGATTACTCGATTAGGATTATAGTAAGTTTTGAAATTGAGTGGTGTGCTCCAGCTTTGTTTTTTGTTTTCAAAATTGTTTTGGTTCTTCTAGGTCCTTTGCATTTTCATATAAATATAGGTTGACTTGTCAATTTCTACCAAAATTTCTGCTAAGGTCTTGAAAGGGATTATGTTGAATCTGTAGATGAATTTGGGGAAAAGTGCCATTCCTTTAAAATGACATCTCCAAACTCGTGAGCATGGGATGCCGTTCCATTTTCTCCTAGCAACATTTTATAGTTTTCAGAGTACAAATCATGTATTTCTTTTGTTAAAATTTTTTGCGAGTATTTTATTCTTTTTGATGCTGTTATGAATTGCATTATTTTTTAAATTTCATTTTTGGATTGTTTATTGCTGGTATGTAATCCAACCTTGCTAAACTTATTTATTCTGGTAGTTTTGTTGTGCATGCTTTAGGATTTTTTTCCGTATAGGATTTTGTCATATGAGAATAAAGACACTTTTACTTTCTTCTTTCCAATCTTTTTTTTTTTTTCCAATTTTTCCTTTTTCCCAGGTTTCTCCCTCTCTTCCTTCCTGTCTGCCTTCCTTCCTTCTCTTCCTCTTTTCTCCCTCCTTCCCTTCCTTTTGTCCTCCATTATTTCCTTCCTTGTTTTTTTTTCTTCATTTTAGTACATCATTAAAAAAAGTGGCAAAGTGTATATCCTTGTTCAGTTATTGATCTTAGAGGAAATGCATAAAGTCTTTCACTTGTAAATACCATGTTGATGGTAGGTTTCTCATAAATTTCCTTTCTCAGGTTGAGGAACTTTTCTTCAGTATCTACTTGGTTTAGAGTTTTTTCCTTGTTTGGGTTTTTGTTTGTTTGGTTTTTTTTTCTTATCATGAACAGGTGTTAGATTTTTGTCAAAGGCTATGCTAAAAAAACAAAACAAAACTTCGTATTTCTGGGATAAACCACACTTGGTCATGGTATTTAACACTCATTATAAGTTGCCAGCTTCAGTTTTCTAATATTTTGTTAAGGATTTTGCATCTATGTTTATAAGGGATATTGGTCTGTAATGTTCTTTTCTTGAAATGTCTTTGTCAGACTTTGATATCAGGGTAATACAAGTCTTGTGAATGAGCTGGGGGAGTATTTCCTCCTTTTCTATTTTCTAGAAAAGTTTGTGAAGGCCTGATATTAACTTGTTCTTTAAATATATGATTCGTCAGTGAAGTCAACAGTGTCTGGGATTTTCTTTTAGAAAATTTATGATTTTTATTTCAATGTATTTACTTATTATAAATACATTCATATTTTTCTATTTCATCTTGAGTCATTTTTAGGATAATTTATAACTTTCTAGGAAAGAGTCCATTTCATTTCAATTGCTTAATTTGTTGGCAGAAAATTAATAAGGTTCCCTCATAGTCCCCATAATCAAAGATGTACTCTTTTTTATTCCTGGTTTTGCTAATTGGTATCTTTTCTCTTATTTCCTGTGTCAGTTGAGCTAAGGGCTTGTCAATCTTGTTGATCTTGTCAAAAATAAAACTTTTGTTTTCATTGATTTTCTCTTTTGTTTTTCTGTTTCTATTTCATGATTTCCACTTATTCTTTATTCTTTTCTTCCTCTGTTTGCTTTGTGTTTAACTTGTTCTTCTTTGTTTTTCTTAAAATGGAAGCTTAAATTGATATAGGAGCTTTTCTGATATAGGTGTTTAAAGCTATAAATTTACCTCAAGCAATGCTTTAGATGCATCTCATACATTTAATATGTTGTGCTAATTTTTTAAAAATTTCCTTTGTGCCGAAGAATGGATATATTTGAAACTCGGACTTGGGGGGTGGGGGGGAAAGGGCAACTTACGTAACCTAAATATCTGTTACCCCCATAATATGCTGAAATAAAAAAAAATTCCTTTGTGATTTCTTTTGACCCGTAGGGGTTTTTTTAGTATTGTTTTGTTTAATTTCCACATATTGGGTTTCCCCAGATATTTTTCTCTTGTCACTCTCTAATTTAATTTCACTGTTGTCAGAGGATAGACTATGTATGGTTTCCATCTTTTTAGATTAACTGACACCTGTTTTGTGGTCCAGCATATGGTTTATTCTAGAGATGGTCTTGCGTGCACTGCGTGTGGATTGGAGACTGCACTCAAACTTCATGCCATTTTCACATCTGGTCTGGCTTTTCTTTGACTGGACTCACTCAGCTCTCACATCTACTCTGCATAAATGAGCACACAGGCTCTGAAGACCAGAAATGTGGTCTGCACCCATCTCTGCTGCGCATGTGCATGGCCTGTGGTCAACCCAGGGTGCGTAAGAGCTTGTCAAGGCCCATGATAGCTGTCTCACCCCCTGCTCCCCAAGCCCCTGTAAAATCCCTAACTAGCTTCTTCCTTGCCTTATCCATTGCCTCAAAAGGACCTCAGCCTCAGGATAGTGAAGCTACCTGTTCTTGTTGTTGTCTTGCCACTTGGACTAATAATGCCCCAAATCAAGTTAGTTTTCTGGAAGTGGTAACCAGAGCTTATTGTTTTCACAGGCTCTGCTCATGTGTCTGAACCATTGACAGAGCTGGGGGTAGAGATGGGAGCAGCTCTGGGTAAGAACATCGCAGGTTCCTGCTGTTCTTAAAAGAAATTCAGTAGTTTTCTGAAAAAATGCTTCTTAGTTTGTTGTGTGACTTGGATTGATTTCTGGAGTACTGAAATAGCTGTTTTAGGCAGATTTGTTCAACTTTATTATTGCTTTTGAGGCCTCAAAAGAGAGGTGACAGGCTCAGGTTCGGTTGCAGTGTGGCCGAAGATGGGATGTCAGGACGTGGGCCTGTGTCAGCTGCAATTGGAACAGGCGCTTCGTCGTGCTGTGAGGGGCCTGCACCTTCAGATTTTGTTGGAGAGGGTGGGACTTGTCTCATTAAGGTGGACGTCCCCGGCAGAAGCTATCCATGGAGTGTTTAACATGGGGAGACAGGGAACAGCACCTAAGAATTCCTGGCCTTCTTCCTTTCCTCTCCTCTCAGCAATGCCATCCTTCCTCACGACTAGGATCACCACCGTGAGGGTAAGAGCAGCGTGCCCGTCGCTGCCTCACAGCCTGGTTGCACACCGAGCACCCACATGTGTCGGATGGGACAGGGCCAAGTCCTCAGCCTGCTGTGCGAAGTACTTCCACGTGCCAGACACTGAGCGCATTTTCTCATCTGGCCCTCACGGTATCTTCTCACTTGTATTGCCTCTGCCCTGTAGATGTGTAACGGAGACTTGGAGCGTTAAATAATTGCTCTGTTCTCACACAGCTGTGGATGGAGTGGAATCTGACTTGGAGTTTGTGCATTTCAAGGCCTGTGCTTTATCCCCCACCCCACAGCACAGCCTCCAAATATGGAAGCCCGAGAGGATGGCCGGGCCTCCGACCTGGGCCAAAAGTTAGGAAGACAGCTGGATCTTTCAGAACTCTGTGATCTGTGCAGAGGAAAGGTACCACACCACGCACACACACCCCACACCATACAGTATACACACACCACACAAACACACCACCATACGTGCATCCCGTTACACATCCCCCCCACGTACACATACCACATGCCAGACACATACCGCATCACATATACCACACCACACACATACCACACACACCATGCACATACTACCACACATACAGCCCACCACATACACATACCACATACCAGACACACACTCCATCACCTATACCACACCACACACAACACACACACACAACACAACACAAACACACCACACACACCTGCATATACATGTATATGCCACACCACACACTACACACACATAGACACATATATACACACACATAGACACATCACACACACACACACACACACACACACACATGCAGACATCTCTACCTTTTATACAATTGCAGCTATTGTAGCACTTTGGGGTCAGCCCTAATTTTGTAAACTTAGGTGTAACTGCACGATGTTCTCAAAGGCATAGTTTTCTACCAAGGTGCATTTCAATGTGCCCTGGGTGTAGGACAGTTTTTTTCTTTAAGACAGAACACCCATCCTTCACAGCTTCTCCGCCTTGGGAAGAGAGAGCAGGTTGGTGGAGGAGTTTAGCAGATTTATTGACATGAACATAGTGTTTGAGACAGAAGGCAAGCTGTCATAGCCTGACATGCAGGAAACTTGGGATAAATATTTCTGTTGACTTTCCATGGATTCGTTATCCTCACATGCCCTGGTACAGGGGTTCTCCTGTTGGTGTGAACTTGGTGAAATGGTTGGTTCTTGCTCCAAATAAATTAATGGCAGAGGTGGGATGGCGTAGGGGAGAGGGAAGAAGGGGAGGGCATTCAAGAAAATTAGTGGAAGGTAAATCAGAGGCAGAATGAAATCACAGTAGTCACGTCTTCACATTTAATTGTTCTTGCTCCTCCAAAAACAGACCAAATATGCATTGAAGAACATAAATAACAGGTTATTATATTTGAAAGAATACTTGTAATAGCTGACATTTATACACTGGGCACGTTGCTAATTGCTAAGCATGTAGCACATAGTCACTCAGCATATTTATTGAACATGTACTATGTGCCAGTCACTGGGATTTACGAGTGACTAAAACTGTCATGGCACTTATATTCTTGGGGGAAGGGAAGAAGGACAACAGACACGGTGAAAAAGGAAGCTCTATATTATGTTATGATGACTGCTATCATGCTCACAGGACAAAGTCCAATCTTGGCAGAGTGCCCGAGAGCCACATAGGGTTGGGGTGCACAGTAGCTGGGGGTACTCCCTTGCTGTCAAGAGCCCAAGTTCACGAGCACCCTGGACTTTGGTGGTCTGATTCCCTTTTCTGGATAAGGTTCTTTCCCTCCTTGTTCCTTTTCCTCTCAGTTCCAATGTCTCCTCCACTGCATCTCCTGCTCTGCCCTCGGCCATCTCCTGTCCCGGAGTCCCCAGGTCCCTGCTCGCTGCCCCCCATGGCAGGCTGTGCTCTTCTCTCTTACGATGCATCTCTCCTTCTATTCTGCTGCCAGCCTTCCGCCGCAGTGACCTGCTCAGTAGCAGAACCGCTTGTCACTGAAGGAGCTCAGAGATACAACAAGTTCTTTGGACTGTACCTCATTTATGACGCTCTGCCCCACACCAGGACACCTGCTGCAGGACAGGTGGCCATGGGAGTGCCTGAGCTGGTTGCGCCAAAGACACAGGGAAGAAAATATGTTTATGTCATTTCTACCCTTTTTCTAATGGGCCCTAACTCCTTGCCACGCTGATGCTTGCACAGTTGTTCTTGCCAGCCCAGCCCCTCCTGGGCACCTGCCTGGGAATGGCCCTTCTCTGGCTCCTGGATCTCAGCTTAGCTCCCCACATGCTGTGCTCACACATCTTAAGTCGGGCCTGTGACATTGCTGTCCACCTTCCCCGCCGGAGGATGGGTCATTCCCTCTTTTCCGGGTCTTCTTTTGTCCCAGACCGAGACTTACCCATGGTCATGTTCAACAGAAATTCTGTTCTCCTTGTGCAGACTGGTGGGAACTTTAGAAAACAGATGAAATGTTTCGTGGAATGATGACCTAATAGGTTGATTCAACTTGGATTCTTCTGTTTGTCAGAAGACCAGAGTACCTAAAGGGTCTGAAGCTCTGGAGTGTGATGGAATGATTAATTTCTTTGTTGGGCCCCACCACTAGACTAGGGAATCATTTCCAAGGAAGCAAATAGAATTTTAGCTCCAGAATTTGAGCGCCCTGCCTAGCACATTAGTAGGTGCTCAATGAATATTTATCGACTAAATGGCTATTTGGATAATATAAAATTTACATTGCAAACTCCAGAAAATTAAGGTCCATTTTCTTACTCATCTCTGAATCCGTAGCATATGTGCCAACCATTCACTGAATATTTGAAATGCACCAGGCCCTACACTGCTCTGAGGATAGAGAGATGTGTGAGACATGCCCGCCGCCAAGAAGGAAGACTTCAAATGGGGCAGAGAGGCCCATATGCGGGTGTCAGAAGAGGGACTAATACCGACACAGGTGTGTGCGTGGGCAGGAGGAGGCTATTCCTCTCGGGGATGGTTAAGAAAGGAGTCACATGACCCTTGAGCTTGTTCCTCTGCTCTGATCATGGATGCTGATGATATGGTGCTATTATTCTTCTTCAAGATAGCATTTATTGAATGCTTCTGATATGCCAGGTACCAAGCTAACTGCTTTCTAAGATCATCTCATTTACTCCTCACGTGGCTGTGTAAGGCAGACTCATCCTCCCCATTTGGCTAGGGATAAGTGAGGTTATTTGTGCATGTCACAGGTAGTTTAAGCAGTAGAAGCTGAAGCTTTTCATGGTCCTGCCTGGGCCTGCCACCCAGACAAAAACTTCTTACTCCCTCTGTGGGCTGCCCCAGGGGGCAGCAGAGACCACTGGCAAGGCTGAAACACGGTCCTTGTCTGAGCAGACAATGCCTCACTGTGCACCAGGAGGATTAGAATTCCGTGGCTGACTGTATTCCAGGCACTGCGACTGACCACAGTGAGAGCTCGCTGTGCACACGTGTGTACATACACGTAACATAATTGATCCTTGCCATACTCTGTGACACAGGCACTTGCACATACTAAGAGAGAGAACCCAAAAGGTTAAGTGAATTGCATGAAGAGGAATAACCAAGAGTCTACTGGAGTCTTAGTTCTTGCTTTTGATGTTATCACAGGCAGGATCTGCAGGGAGCTGGGAGAGATACAGGAAGACAGAGAGACAGGAAGGAGCTCTCCTTCCCCAGGAGGGAACTGAGGCTGTGTGGTAAGTGCTGCTGGAGGAGCAGATGTCCAAGGCTGGAGGAGCAGAGGCCACATCCAGCTGAAGGCATGGTCAGGTTTGTGGAGGAAGGCACATGAACCGGAGCCTTGCAGAACAAGACTGTGTCAGGTGGAGAGAATGCGGCTGGGCAGGTGTTCCAGGCAGAAGGAACAGCATGAGCAGCACTGCGGTAGAAAACTGAACCCCAAGGTGAGATTTTGTAAAGAATAGGGGAACACTTTTGTCTATTTCCTTTGAGGAACATATTCCAAAAATATGAGGTGGGTGGAAAAACACAGCCAGCAGCAAATTAATACATGAATAACAGCACGTTGCCCCAAAGGAAACAAGAGCCAAGCTATCTTCTGAAGACCTGAGTGATGTCAACTCACCTGGTGGACAGCCCAGGGCGCTGTGACTTTGGAAGTCCTGTTGGCATTGGTCAAACAGAGCCAGTCTGGCCCCGGGCATCGTGACACCCACCACTCAGCCTCCCCTCCTCTCACCTGGGTGGGAGCTGCATGAGCTGAGCCCTGTTGCCAGCTCTGCCCATCCCTTCTCATGGGTCCCGGGAAAGTCCGATCCAGAGGGAAGAAGGCCACAGGAGGCCTGGAGGGAAGTGGACTTTGGGCCCTGGCTGGATTGGATTTGGAGGTGGAGAGACCCATGGTTAGCAACAGACTGTCTCAACCAGTTACAGATGTCAGCAAGTCACTTTCAGCTTCTATGCCTTAAGCTGCAGGCCCCTTATCTCTAAAATGGGGAGAATGATTCCGCCTTCCAGACTCGAAGTCGGGCTCGAAGTAACATAGGAAAAGCAACGAGCTCGGTGCCTAGTCGGTGGTAGGTGCTGGAAGAACATTAGCTTCTTTTGCCACTGCTGGATGGTTAGAATGAGGCAATCATGTAAAAAAAATAATTAGAATGTTTCCTACCCTCCAAATACTCGAGTTTTCTGAAAATGGAATGCGATTATTTTTAATCAGCTGATTGGGATCCAGGATGACTTCATAGTCTTGTGAACCTAACTGAAACCCTTCCAGCACTGATTACTGTGAGCCGGGGAGCTGCAGGCGGCTCTGAACTCCCAGTGACCCTTGTACAAATGACCATTTCATCAACTGCCTGGGGAGGAGGTTCAGAGGCATGAAAGGGAGACGTGGGCAAGGACATAGGCTTGTTTGCTCCTGGGGCTTGACGATTTGGTCAACAACATTTTAGTTATTCAGTAATGAGTTCCTGGTACCCCAGAGGCAAAATGGGTCTCATACTTCCCCAGTGAGACAGTCCTCTCTCTTGCACACCATCTCTTTATCTTACCGTCTGACCTCTTCCAGTTTCTCTGTGTACGATTTCCAACTCCGAACTGCATACCCTGGCAACACCCACCCACCTCCATCGGGCCTTTGGTGGCACGTCACTGAACATTCCAGCTGTTCCCAGGCACCCATGCATGCGTCAGTCTCCCAGGCTGGGGAGAGAGACCCTTTTATATTTACCCCCTTGGCAGCAAAGTCTTGTCTACAGCCAGAGATAGAAGCCAGGCTAGTGATTCCAAATAACGTCTCAGATGTCACTCTTGAGCTACCCGAGATGAAAATTTGGGATTTGTATTTTATATTAATACAAAATAAGCTTGAAATGGTGCCCAGAGTGTGGAAAAATGCCAGGATGGCGGAAGCTATTGAGCACTGGGACCTTGGGATAAATGGAGGCTCGGAGAAGGTCGCAGCCAGTGCCACAGGGGCCGCCAGAAGCGGGATCCAGGTCGCTGAGACTCCACCGCCAGGGCTCCTTTGTTCATCTAAGGCCTGCTGCGGGGCCTAACCAGGGCAGTGACAGCAGGAAGGAAAAGGAGGAGTGAATTTAAGACATATGCATGGTTCTAGAATGTATTATGGCACGAGAAGCTGGGCGTGCTATGCGGCACGTCTTCTAATGCTGACTGGCTGTGAAAAAGCCTCTAACTATTTTATTATAAACCCCAGCAAATGCCAGGGCAACCTAATGACTTGAATTCTCCACAGAGAGAAAGCTTTTGGCTCTGAGACAAAGACCTTAAATCCCCTTATACTTAAAATGGGACCTACATTTGCATTTTAGCTCTATTTCTTTGGTTCTTTTGTGATTTCACATAGAAATGAAAACATGAGCTCCTTGGGGGATTTTTCTAATCTGGTTGCAAATAGCAGATGACCAGCTTCCCTGGCTTCTGTGTGTTTAGACCTGGTAATCACAGCCTGTAAATCCCTGCAAGCCCCACTTCAGGGACTCGGGCAAAAATAGTAAGTGAGGTCAGTCCTCAGAGGTAAAAAAGAGCCCTTGTCATCTAAATAGAAGGAATCAAATCATCTTTTAAATGTCAGGTTAAGAAATGCCTTGCTCCTGCTCGGATCTGTGTTTGTGGCTGAATCACTTAATCTTTCATTCATGGCTAAACGGGTTCTGAGTGTTCACCGTACGCCAGATGCCAGGGACAAGTTAGATGTGGTCCTGGCTGGAGACGATTTGCCTCAGGGCATCTCATCACACTCCTGCCCCTCCCAAGGTCAGAAAGGGCCCTGGCAGTGTGGCACATGGTCATATGTCTTTGTGAAGTTCTCATCTGTAAAGACCCCCCTCCCCATTGTAAAGGCTTCAGCTTCCATGAAACCTGAATCCGTCCCCTTGTCCCTCCCCAAGTGCACCTTGGTCCCGTGGGAGAGACATTCACATAAACAAATGAATTCCCAAGCACATCAGAGGCGCGAGGGTAGAAGCCAGGTAGGCGACAGTGGCACACAGAGGAGGGAACCCCTGACTCGCAGAGAAGACTGTCCGTATATCTAGCGCTGAGGACAGGGTTTTATTCTGTTTCCAACCCAAACAGGTGAATTGCAGTCCAGTGCTGATGCGCACCACCTGGAATTAGCGTCCCACTCTGCGTGTTAAAGGTTTAGACCTCTGCAAGGCTGTGCTTACTTCAGATGCCAGCCACACTTCGGGGCTCCCTAGACCAATTGCACTTCTCACTAACTGGCAATACATTCAGGGGTTCTTACGGCCCCATCAAGGTTTGATAATTTGCTAGAACAACTAATGGAACTCAGGAAAGTGCTGTACTTAATGCTTACAGGTTTATGATACAAGATACAGACGGGGCAAAGTCTGGGAGGGAGTGCGAAGCTTCTGTGCTCTGCCATAGGAATGGAGCACATCACCTCCCCAGATCCACCAATGTGCTCACCAACAGGAAACTCCCCTCCCTGCCCACGCCCCTCTCCCAAGGTGTATGCATCTGTGTTTAGCAGAGAAAAGCTGAGTTCTTGAGTCAGGGCTCTGGTCCCTGCTGACATCCCATAAGCTCCACTTAGCTGTTTCCCATGCTGGATTCTTTGCTCAAACCTCAGAGTTGACTAAACTCAAGAATAGATGATGACTTAGAAAGAAAAACCTCAGGATTCACCTCTCCCCGGCCACACCGTGCCTCAAAGCTGATGTGGCTCTGCCTGGGTTGGCGATACCTACCAGAACTCTCAAAGTGGAGTCAGGGCGAGAGATCTCTGTGCTGTCACTCTCGTTGTCCCTCTCTACTATGAAGTGCAGAGTGGGGAATGTCTAGGGCATTTCATCTTGCTGCGCTCTTTATCCTCTCTCTTTATGTCCCTCTTGCCGTCTCCTGGAGTTGAAAAAGGTGAGCCTTTGCTCCCCGTCTGCCATGCCCTCCTTCTCACAGGAGCAACAAGCCTTACGCCTTTACTGCCATAGGTAGAACTGCAGAGGTGGCCGCTCCATAGGTGGACCTGTGATCCTGTCTTCCATGTCTGAGGAATCCCTTCTTGTTTCTTTCTTCAGTTGTTTAAATTGATTTTTAAACTTTGAGATAATTGTAGATTTACGTGCAATTGTAGGAAAAAAAATACAGGGATCCTGTGGTGCACCCTTTACCCAGCGTTCCCCCCGGGGTAACATCTTAGAAAAGTAGAGCCGATATCCCAACCTACGTATTGAATTGATGCAGTCAAGATACGGCACTTTCCCTCACCACAAGGATCCCCTCTGCGCCCTTTCATAGCCACGCCCATTTCTCCTCCACTCTCATCCCCTCCTCGACCCCGGCAACCATCAATCTGTTCTCCATTTTCATTAAGAAAGCTGCTAAAAACACCAGTGTACAGGTTTGTGGGTGAACGTAAGTCTTTGTTACTGTGGGGTGAACAGAGGCATCCCTTCTGTAAGACCTTCTAGCTCCCTCTGGAAGGTGGACATCTTGGGCAACCTCGGCTGAGCTTTAGTACTCAGAAAAACAATAGATAATGTATTAATAATTTAGAACATTGCTCTGTGAGATATTTATTAAGACTAATGCTGCACATTTATTTGCCCATTTAGGAAATATGGTGAAGGTGATTTTCCAATTACATACAATAAAAATACTATGTAAGCATAATTTTAGAAAAATTATTTTGCATTTAGTGCTACTTTCCAAGTCCAAGTAGGTGGGAATGTATCCAAAATCCTTGGAGAGAGTGAGGTTGGTAAGAAAGAAAGATTTATTCTCGCACACTGAAGGGAGGTACTCATTGCTGTGCCTGAGCTGGTCCCACCACACTGAGTGTTTAGGGAGAGGAGGGGGCCAGAGGGAATGTCTCTTCATGGCTCTGGTCACTAGAGAATGTCTCTCTCTCTCTTTCTTTCTATCATTTATGTATCTGTCACATATCTATCTATGCATTGATCTATCGATCCATCTACCTATCTATCATCTATCTTTTCCATTTTAAGGGCCTGAAGGAGCCGAGTACCTACTAATCTCTGGGGTAAGGACTACCCTGAGCAAGAACATAGGCCTGAATGTCCGTGGAATTTTGTCTCCATGGAAATCCCTTCCAGAGGGCGAGCGGGTCTCTTTCTGTGTCTCCACAGCCTCCTCTCATGACCTGTGTCCCTCTGCCTTTCTCAGAGACCTCATCTCTTGAGCATGTCTGCATACTGGGGTATGCCAGGCCCGACACGTCTTGCCCTTTCTCAGCTCTTTGAGAATTTCTTCTTTCCTTTCATTTTTTAGAGATAATGTGTGGGTAGGAAGAGCACTGGAAAAGACTTAACCCTCTGGTCTCCTCCCAGCCTCCCTTCCTGGATTGCAGGTAGCACAAAACTCACATTTGAAAATTATAATAGGATCACTGCACAGAGAGAGGTGCAATGTCAGCATTTCTACACCGTGACAGGCACCAAGCCAATCTTCCCTCAACAGTATCTAGTTATTTGTTTTTATAGGGGTATAAAGCAGGAAAAGACACAAATCTGTCAGGCCCACAGCTGGATGAAATTTACCTAGGTGTGCTCCTGCGGAACCGCCGCCCAATCAGATGGGGAGCCTTTCCGTCATCTTGGATGTTTCTCCAGGCCCCTTCCTGGTCAGTATTTACCCACTCAAGACTAGTACTATTCTGATTTCTAGATTCTGACTGGGTCCTAAATTTAGGTTTAAACTAAGGTTAAAAATTTACAGCAAAATAATTGCATAGTAACAAACAAAATAAAAATTTAAAAAAATATAAAAAATGTTATAGATTTAGTGTTTGGTGAGATGAAAAAAATCTCCAAATAAAAAAGCCACCCTACCAGGAATCCATGAGCAAAACAATAACCCGGACGTATAAATGGAGACCCTTGGTCTAAATGTACAAGGGAGGAAGACAGTTTCTAAATTGCTTTTTGGGTGTGCATTTGTCATACACATAATCACAAAATGTCAGAGTGGAAGGGACTGGACTCATCATCTAGGGCCCACCTCCTCTCTTTACAGAATGGGAGACCAAGGCCCAGAGGGCCAGCGGGACTCACGCAGGGCCTTGCAACCTACTAATGTCAGCATTGAGATACTCCACTGTCGGTCCTTCAACACCTGGAGCGTTTCAAGTCTCTTCTGTTTACTTGTCAAAGGATTAAAACAAAACATCTGTGGACATGAAGATACATGGACCATTACTGGCTGAGTTATGCCTCCACCTCCAAATTCATATGTTGAATCCCTAATACCCGGAACCTGGGCATGAGACTGTCTTCGGAGGTAGGGCCTTTAAAAGGATAATCAAGGTGAAATGAGGTCATATGGGTTGGCCCTAACCCAACAGGACAGGTGTCCTTATAAGAAGAGGAGATCATGACACAGACACAC
Organism: Avahi laniger; assembly: GCA_963575035.1. NCBI lineage: Eukaryota > Metazoa > Chordata > Mammalia > Primates > Indriidae > Avahi > Avahi laniger. Next base: position 81,057 of record CAUYSK010125670.1, read on the forward strand.
ACAGGAAAAAGTTGGCCATCTATGAGCTAAGCAGAGAGGCCTCAGAGGAAACCAACACCACCGACACCGTGATCTTGGATGTCTATCCTCCAGAACTGTGAGAAAAAAAAACTGTTGTTTAAGATCCCCACAGTCTGTGTACTTCATTGTGGCAGCTCCAGCACACTAATGCATGGATTGGCAAAGGTAGCTAGTGTCTATTCATTTGTTCTATCCATTTTGTCATACATTTATTGAGCACCTACTATGTGCAAGTCACTCTGGCAGATTCTATTCTAAGGACTTTAAACATCTCAACTCATTTTATCTTGAGCACAGAACTTTGAGGTAGACACTGCTATACCCATTTTATAGATGAAGAAAGCAAGGCAAGGAGAGGTAATTAAGCAAGCTGGAACAGCTAGCATGTTGTAGAGTCACAGATATGTAAACATGGGCAGCGTAGTCTGTTAGAGTTTATGGTGAGAGACAGAACTCAGCGGGGACATAGAAGAGAATAATCTATCAGAAATGGAGTGAGGATATAGGGAAGAGGAGCTGAGACTTGAAAATTTAACAAGAAAGAAAGACTGAAGAAGGTGGTGGTAGTATTTTAGCTTCAAGACAAGCAAAGAAGGGTGAAACAACATGGCAATTTTAAGTATCAATACATGTGCTTGCCTGGAGCTCAACATTAGCATTAGATGAGAATTGTCCAGAATGAGTAAAATAAGGACCAGATTACTAGAGTCTTGTATGATGAACTGCTCTGTTTGGAAATGATCCCCTATTTCCAAATGTTAAATAAGAGTGATCAGATTTGCATGTCATAAAGGTTCAAGGAAGTGTGGCAGGGAGTGGGGTTAGAGGCAGGGAGCCATTTACCAGGATGGCGGGGGTCTTGGCGTGAGCTGTGGTTAGCCTCTCAAGAGGGCTGGGAGGAAGGAACAGGTGCCTGGTGTTAAGAAGACAGAAAACACAAGACTCAGTTTGAGGCAGATGAAGGAGAGAGCAGGTCTGGAATCATTCCCGGTTTTTTGGATGACCTGACTTGGAGGGTGGTGGGATTTCAAGATAGCGTAGGACTGGAGGCAAAGGAAGGACGCATGGTGGGACAGGCAGATTGCGTCTGGGCTGTGGGCTCTTTGGGACTTGAGCCCAGGAGAACCATGGGTCTGGAGGATAGATAGGAGCTGTGTCAGTGTAGAGATGGGAACTGAAGCCACAAGAGTGAATACCATCCCCTAAAACGCTTGGGGAGTGCAACAGAGAGTCCGGGTGGCCACCAGCTTATAAGAGGTGCAGAGAAAGTGGAGTCTGGAAGAAAAATCTGGAAAGAATGGTCTTAGCAGCAGGAGGAAAACGAGACATGAATCGTGTCACCCAAACCAAGGGAGATGTTGTTTGAAGGAGGGAGGTCTCCAGTGTCAGCTGCTGGAAAGGGGTGTCACACGGTGAGGCGTGGACAGGTGTGGGCAACAGTTCTATTGGAGAAAATGGGCTACACGTGCCATTTTCATCCTCTTTTATTATTAACACGATTCTCTGATGTTTCTGATCCAAACATGATATTTTTTTCACAAATAAGGCATTCAGTGTTGCCGCAAATAAGGCATTCAGTGTTACCAAGGTGACCGGAGGCTGTACAACCAGGACCAGCAGGCTTGCATGTTGACACTCGGGTCCCAGATAAGAACATGTGTGGGGCACAGCAGTTAGCATTTCAAAACAAAAGAAAAGTGAATGAAGTGAAAGAACTCTACTGTCAACTTGATACCCCAAATTTTTAAATTCCCTAAATCTTGTTAGAAATCAATAAAAACCATTCCTAATTAGCTGTAATAAATCCTTTCTTTTGAGAAAGCAGACTCACCATATTGCAGAACCAGTTTCTCCTGGTTTAAACAGTCATTGAAATGCAAGAAAGGTGCTGGATGTCTGTGCCTCCCTTTTCTGAAAGGAAGGGCTCAGTCCCTGGGTGACCCTGTGCTAATGAGGCTGGCCAGTGAGTCATCTCCCAGCCTGGAGTCAGAGATGCTATCAGTTTCATTAAAGTCCCCACCGCCACCTCCACCCTGCTCTGCCAGCCTGCGGCAGCCACAGCAAGGCCATTAGCTCAGCCACGTGCCCTCTGTCCCCACCCCCCACCTGTCTCACCTCTAATTTCATATTTGCAGACATGCCAGGCGTTTGTTACCAAAAAGTATTATTCTATACGCAAACACCCTTTGATCAGCTTGACAGGAAACCAGAAACATCACGTACTTATTTGGTTTAGCAAAGCTGTAACCAGAACAGATGTCTCAGCAAGGACTATTTTAGAATGACCCTGAATGTGTCTTTTCTTCTGCAGAGAAATTATGGCCACATTTTTAATGATTCTTTCCAACTCAGAGCTCTGCTGAGAGGTATCTCATTCATTCTCGGCCAGATTTCTGCTCCTGGGCCCCAGCCCCGGCGCAGGCTATAGGTTACTCGCTTGGAAGCATTTTCGCCGAGTGACGCTGCCCTCGTGCCGTGGCCCAGCTGGCAGCAGAGGCAGCTGTGGCCACTTGGGGGAAATTGCACGTTTTTCCCCATCGCTTTGATGAGACTGAGCGTCTCTTTCCTCAGACAGCCAAGGAGACCTTCTGCTAGACCACACAGGCCCAGTCATACCTCCCCTGGGGCCCGAAGGAGAATTTTTCAGCTGTTGACAGCAGGAAGAATGTTTTCCTCTCCGGTTTTGTGGAGTCCAGAGCCACGTGGGAGTCTGTGCGGTTGTCTAACTGGATGGTGGCTTGCTGTTCCCCGGTTTCCACTGCAGTTGGCTCAGAGGCTCCCACGTGGACGTCTGCAGCCTGGGCTGCCCACGAGAAAAATAAGGCCAGAGTTGTGAGTTGCTCAGAGAGCTGGATTTGTCTGACTTGAAGATCTGTCCTACATTTTCCAGGGTATTCTATCCCATCCACACTTTTGCTGTTGATGTACCTTAGATTGAATGACTTGATGTGATAATAGATCACGTGATTTTCCCTTGTTATTTGTATGTTACAATTGGTTTATTTGTTTAAGTGAGGCTAATATCCTCATTTGTCTCTTCTGAAAAAGCTGGTGATCCTGCCTGTGCCCTCCAACTCGTTAGGTGCCCTTAACTTATGGGTTGTCTGAAATTTTGGGGATGTGAATTTGGTGGAGGGAATCTGGAATTTGAAACTATGTAGATGCAGTTTCCAAGTGTGGCTTCACCTCTTACTAGTTGTGTGGGTTTAGGCAAGTCACATACATTCACCGAGCATCTGTTTTCTCACGTAAGAAATGGGGCTAACTATTGCCTGCCTCAAGAGATGAAATAGTCAAGAGCCTCGCTGCGTGCCTGGGGCTTGGAAGGTAATTTCCAATTGCGAGGCTCAGCCCAGAGCCCTGGAGCAGAGTGAAAGAGACGGGCATGGACTCCCTGTGTGTGGGGAAGAGCTGCTGTGCTGCAGGGAAGGGCAGTCAGCAGGGACTGGCTTTCAATTCACTTCACTCTGGAAATGGGAGCTGGATTAGTGAAACAACAGCAGTTAACACCGAGGCACCTACTATGTGCTCTTCTCAGACCTCACACGTTAATTCATTTAGCATTCGTAGCAATCCTGTGAAGAAGGTCTTGTTATTGTCCTTATTTTACATGTGAGGAAACAATCTCAGAGAACTGAAACAACTAGCTAAAGTCCATAGAATTAGCAAGCAGTGAAGTTCGTAATCAAACTCAGGCAGGCTGCCTCCAGAGACCAAGCTCGTGACTACCACAATAAACTGTCTCTCCTAAAATAATCTCTAAAATAATCTCCGACTCTTATTTTCATTGCAGAACACATTATATTTCAGAGTGAGAAACTGCTATGCATGATATCAGATATTGACCTCTTATGACTTAGTAGACTCCGCCCTCAGACTTCTCTTTTTAGCGTGTCCCGGGGAAGGCGCGCCATGTTTCCATCCACGCTTCCAAAGCCGCAGGATGGAAGCCACACTTCGATGTGGCTGTGGTTATGAAGGCTGTACTGAAAAAATGAGAGAATGGAATACCCTGGATTGACAAGTAGTTTTATTTTTTTTATGCCGTGCAAAGGTTTCCTCTCCAAATCTTTCACAAAAACTTATAAGTTCATCATTAAAAAAAAAAAATACAGACAAAGAAAATAAAAGGAGCTACACCTGCAAACATCTAATCGTGTAAATGAAGAATTATGAAATGGTTATTCTTCTGCCTACTGGACAGTTTTCTACACACGTTTTCAAGAGACGTAGTTGAAGGCCCTCCATGGAGAAATTTTCCTCTAATTTTATGAGCTAAAAGGGAAATTAGGGTGTGTTTTTCCCAGAAGTTATTTGGCTTCCTGCCTCCACTTTCTGCCAGACCCCAACTTCTGAACTTAGCCATGCCCCAGGTCCTGATGGTTTTAGGAGTGTGAGTGCGTGTGTGCAAATGTGTGTGTGTGTGTGTGTGTGTGTTTGGCTCAAAGAGAGATGATAGGATTCAAGCTGGAGCTCTTCTAGGTGCTGGTGTGGTTTTGACCTTGAATCCTGCCCAGCCCCAGTGAATGGGCTTCTCTTTTGATTTGGTTGTGCTCCATGTGCAGTCCTAGTCTCAGAGGTTTGCCTTCTTAGCCTGCGACACTAGGAGGAAAGCAGCGTGCCATACTCTTTCCACAGAAAGACTAATGCACTCGCAGGCCAAGTACAGGTTCACAGTCCCTTTATCCATAGTTTCAAAATCCAAAAAGCTCTGCAAACTGAAAGCTTTCTTATAACTCATATCCAACATGGACATATTTGGCAGCAAAACCCGATGTCAACTTCAGCTGTTTATAGTCCTTATTCCTTCTGCTTGGTAATTCGTATAGTTTGCTACATAAATATTAATGTGTTTGATTATGGGCTGCTGCCCCAGGCCCCTCTGGACCCGTTACATAATATATTGTGTATGCACCATATTACTTTTCTTTGGAATCTAAATATATCCTGGATTTCATAATACATCTGGCTGCAAGTATTTTGGATAAGGGACTGAGGATCTGTGATCTCATTTAATCCTTGCTAACCATCTTGTGAAATACTTATTATATCCATATTAAGATGAGAAAACCGATATCAGAAAGACTGGTCAGGTTGTCGAGGGTCACAAAACCACTACGAGGAAGATCCATCATTAAATCAGTGCTTTTCAGATTCAAAAATGTATACCTTGTCCACCACTCCATGTGGTCTTCCTGGCTTCCTTAGGGAGGTAAGCCAGGGGTCTGAATATGGGATCATGGTTAAGAACACGGATGTGCTCTAGAAGCTTGCTGCTCCACGTGTGGTTCTTGGGCCAGCAGCATTGTCGTCATCTGAGAGTTTTCTGCTAGAAATGTGGAATCTTGGGGCACCCCCAGGACATACGGAATCAGAAAGTACATTTTATCAAGACATCCCCACCGGAGGTTTCATCTGCACAATCAGGTGTGAGGAGTCCTTGGCTAGCTGTCTGGAGGAAGAAAAGACTACACGCCACTCTAAAAAGTTCTAAGAGTGCTAGATTTGTCATCTTTTGCCAGAATCACACTATGGGGCAAAGCCTCTGCTGGGGAGCGAATGAGGAAGGAGAAGAATATAGTGGTTCCCAGTTCAACAACAGTTGCCAACGAGATGCCTATGCCCGTGAAGATAAAATCTTGACACATTTGTTCTAAGAGAGAAGTCCATTGCCACAATAGTTGATTTCCCAAGCTACTGCTATTATTCTGTTTATTAAAGCAAATCCTCGAACTGCACATTTATCTTCGGGAAAACTCGGACAACTGGCCGACTAAAAATGTTTCAAATCAATCTAAATTGTAATTATTAATTACTTGTTCATTAATGGTATGGCTTCAGATCAGGGTTTCTCAAATTTCACCATGGGCATTATGCACTAGATAAGTCTCTGTGGTGGGGGGCTATCTTGTGGGGCCATGTTGGGTGTAATATTTAGCACATCTGTGGCCTCTACCCTCCAGCAGCACCACCCCCACCTCCAGTCATGGAAATAAAAAATCATTGAGAAATGTCCCTGAGAAAGAGGCAGAGAAGACACCACTCTCAGTTGAGAATTACTACTCTAGAACCTTTTTCAATTCACTCTTTTCTACCTTGCAGTTCACAAAGCTTGAGATGGGACTTCTAAATCATTGGTCAAGTATTAGTAATTAACTCTCAGCTTTTATTAAGCAGAGCATTTTAGAGAGAAGGTTTTCAAATGAATAGGCAATAGACAATGCACATATCTGGTATGGTGACTGCATTGAGGACAGCGCCTTTGAGAAGAGTCCTTGTCACACAGGTGTCAATTGTCTTCGATAACTGCATTCTGAAGTTGTTTATGTGCTGTGAAATTCTATCTGCTAGCTGTGGAGTTCTTGTCTATTGGAGAGGTCATGCAGAATTCTTTTTTTCATGATAAACTCTATGTTTATTGAAACACATGATTGCGATAATTTGGGGCTGCAAATCAGGCTCCTGGAATGAAACTCCCAGGGAAGAGCAGCAGGCAAGGTTGCCCGCCCTTTATAGGTTGCTGAGATGAGGCAGCTAACACACTGGGAGAGAGCTGGAATATATGGATTCTGGCTAATAAAGGTTGTGCATGGTTGGCAGCTCTCAAATGTCTACTGGTGAAGTCCCTGGGAAAAAATGTTCTTCATTCTCCTGCAGACAGAACTATAAAATGAAAGGAGCAAATCTTTAAAGACTCGGAAAAACTATAATTTTGGAGGGAATGCAACATTTTCCTGCCACTTTGAGAGTTCCTGCAAAACCAGAGTACTGGCTGGAGTGGCATGAAGAGGAATAACAGCCGGACCAAGGCGTTAGTGGCAGCTTGTCAATTCACACACTCAGAGCAACAGCAACTGTGATGGAAAAGAGGCCCCTAAGACAAAGCCATTGGGAACCACCACATCTGTAGAGACCCTATAACAATACTGGATGGGTCATCAGGTCAAATACAGTTCTGGTTGTTCTCTCTAAAATGGGTGTCTCACTCTCCTAGATCCCTACTCATATCAAGGTAGGTTAACTAGGGTGACATAGTCAAGGACATGTAACCAGTGCTGTGACCTCACAGAGGGGATATGGAGGGAAGAAGACACTGTTGCTTCCATCATGGAACCCACAGTCTACCGAGCTCATATACTGTGTAACTGGGTTCCAACTGGATGCCAAACATATAGCTCATGTATGACTAATCAGCTGACTGGATGCTAAAATAGTGGTCAGAAATGTAGGGGGGATATTGTGATGCTCCCACCGTCTCCTCTCTTTTTGTTCTTCTCTGTTTGCTGCTTAGCTGCATATTGCTCTGCATTGCTTGGACTTGCTTCCCTCCTGTTGCCATCACTGGGCTGACTTACATTTTTGTGTCCCTTTTGTGCTCGATTCTGAATGTACTCTTTAGGTTGAACCTGTCCCTCCACTGCCTCCCAGGGCAGATCTCAGGCTGCCCAGTCTGGTCTAGGGCATTGCTACTCAAAGGGTGTCCATAGATCTAATTACATATCTGCAATGGGATAAATACAGAAATGAAGAGTAAGCCGTTAGAAACCTTTAAGAGCAAACTGACAGAGCAATTTTATAATATAACGATAATAATCTAATATGTTGATTAAATGTTAATTTAATTTGATTTAAAAATAATACAAATTTGACTTTTGCATTTCTTTTCATTTCTTTCTCTCTCTTTTTTTGTTAATTCACTTGAAATATAGTTTACAAATTTTGCTCTTCTAAGGATTAAGGAAAAGCAAACTTGCTCTCTGCACATGTGGTTTGAGAAGCACTGGTCCAGGGACCCCATCTGGTTGCCAGATCCCAAATCACCTCATCCTCAGTCCTTCATCTTCTCTCTCTAGTCATTTCCTAGCACCGAAGCCACAGAATGACCAAGCCGCTGCTCAGAGAGGCTGGCCTAACCAATCACTCGTGTCAAATGAAATGTGCTCTAGGTTAGCACTGCTCGGGCTGAGACAGGGCTGGGCTTTTTCCCTTACAGTGAAAGGTGACCGGACCACCTCAGACGAGGAAGGACATAGGGTCCCCTGCTTTTTGATTGGTTTTACTGCTACCCATCCCCACCAGCGGAAGAGCTGCTGAACCAATCCCGCACTTTCGTAAGATGAACTGCCGTCGATATTTAAACCCTTCACGGTCATCGTTCACTATGGGGCCATTGCAGCTGCACTCAGTGAGGCGGCCACAGACCAGCAGATCTCCCTGAATGGAAATGGCAAAAACAGTATGAATATGAAAACACGAACATTCTGAATTATCAGATTACACATCAAAGTGGAGATTTTGTGTAAATGTAGAGATTTTTGTAAAAAATAAGCATAAAAAAATTGACAATGTGACAAATAAAAATGTTGGAAACCTGTTTCTGGAATTTTCAGTATAAACCCATCAAGACACTTTCTGAAGGAAGTCTTCAGGAAGATGCTGGTAGAACAGTCGGCGACTGCGTGGTGTACAGGAAACAGCGGGCAGAGAAGTGGCAGCTCAACGCTTCCGTCCGTGTGAGCAGGCGGCGCCATTGACTCGGTTTCCTCATCTCTGAAATGGGGATTCTAATGCTGTTTCATGGTTGATGTGAGGGTTAAATAAGATAATACAAACATGTAAATCATTTAAAACAGTGCCTCAGACTTACTGTGGGCAGGTTGATTAAACTCTCCGAGCTTCAATTATCCAATCTGCAAAATGAACAAAATTATACTCTTGAGCTCAAGGCTTATCTTAATGCAGTCCAGCTACAGTTTTCTTTTTTTTTTCCAAATAATTCTGAAGAGTCCCATGGATTCATCTGACACTTACATGTTCTGTGTGACCAACTCCTCAGGCTCAGGCAGCAAGTGCTATCAAATTGCTTTCGTTTTTTCCAAAGTAAATTAAAACCAGCAGAGGTTCTCAGTGAGCCCATTCATTGCATCATTCCTTCAACGGATCCTTTGGAGGTAGGTTCCTGAGATTTTCCAGTGCATAAAACAAAGATTCCTACTTCCAGGGAGCATGCATTCTGGAGCGAAGGCGTGGTCAGACCAGGAACTTCGAACCACACATATAGTTAAATTATATGATCTGTTAGAAAGCGGTAAGTTCCATGTCACCAGGGAAAGGTAGACCTGGGAAAGGAAGAGTAGGAATGAAATTCAGAAGGCAGGGGAATGTGGCAGGTTGCTGCCTGGGCATTTCATAGTGTCCTTGGGGTGAGCCTTGTGTGGAAGGTGCAATTGAAACAGGAAGAGAAAGTATTAGCAAGTGCAATCTGGGGGAACGTGTTCCTGGTAGAAGAAACAGCAGAGCGAAGACCTGCGGGGGGAGCATGCCTGCCATGTTTGAGAGACAGCAAGGAGACTTGCATGGTGCATGGGGTGGGTGACCAAGGGGAAGTCTCCAAAACTCGACCCCAGGCTCTTGAGCTCTCTTCTTCCTCCGGATTTTTGATAAACTGTGGGGCTACTGGAGTCCAGAAAGGCCTTCTCCAAAAGGCAGAGTCCCTTTGTCTGACACCTCCGTGGCCCTTCTGCTCTCTACCATTGGGTGACACTGTCTACAACTGTGCAGGAGAAGCTGCTGGTTCCTGCCACACCAATGTCTCTCTCACCATTTCCTATTCTAGCCAGACAATTACTGCTTCTGTGAGTCAAGCTCAACCTCTTGAGTAGCCTCCGAAGGCCAAGCCAGAGAGGATGTGGGCCCCTGTCCCCGTGAACCCGCAGTCACACTGTTTTTTCTCATCTTGGGACATTCACACCACTGTCAGCAAGCTCTCCTTTGTCCACCCGTGAAAGATGAAGGATTCCTGCACCTCCAGTTCTCAGACAAGCTCTATTGCCTCAGCGAGCCTACGCCAGGAGTTTCAAATTGATAGCTGGTGTGAACTGCCAAGAGGTTTCATTTGCCAGGAGAACAGCACAGAAAAAAAATACATTGGTCAAAGGATAGAGAATTTCAGTTAGACAGGAGGAATAAGTTCGGGAGACCTATTGTACAACATGGTGACTACGGTTAATAACAATGTATTCTTGAAAATTGCTGAGAGTGGATTCCCAGTGTTCTCAACACGCAAAAAAGGAATGTGAGGTAATGAATATGTTAATTAGTTTAATTTAGCTATTCCGCAATGTACACATAATTCAAAACATCATGTTGTACAGAATAAATATATATAATTATATAACTAACACATTTCAGTTAAAAAATAAATTTAAAAAAAGTTAAAAAGGAAGGATTTGATTGTGCTTGCTGGGCAAGCACCCTTCCTCCCATGGCAGGGAGGCCCCGACAGGGTCTATCCCTACATATCGTCATGGCCATTTAGACTTTCAGGTTTGGAATCGTAAGAGCTGCCCACTTTGCCCAGGAGGCCAGGGGTGAGGTACCTTTCACATCTCATTGATGGCTCAACTCATCTCAGGAGGGTCACACTCATCTTTCCTACTAAAGTAAAAGAAAATAATTAAATGAAACAAAACAGAAGATACATCACTGGTCAGTGGCCCTCTCTTATTTTAAATGATGGCCTTTTTCTCTCTAGAAAAGGGCTGTGGGTTGCGAGAGTCCCGCAGAGGTCATGTCCTCCAGCACCAGCAGTTCATGGATGAGGACCTTAAGACACAGAGAGGTCAGCTCGTTTCCAAAGGTCCCTCGGTTGGTGGCCAAGCTGGGACCAGACAGAGTCCAAGCCTCCTGCCTCCCAGCCCAGAACTTGTTTCACGATTTTGCTACTCCAAAACGCACTCTTTTTTTCTCAAGCACTTTACTCTCAGTTTGCTTTTCTTTTGGTCCCATTACTAGATATAAGTTTTCCCTCTATTTTCCTGTCAACTCCAGGCCAACTAGTTCATTTTGAATTCAAAATAAGCCACATATTTGCTACTATCTACGAGGCCCTGCACAAGAGCTTGGGAAAAATTGTAAAAAGAAGTTTCAACCATCAAGACATAAATTCTAGGAGCGACAATCATTAAAAATACACACAAACATAATGCGTGTGCTCTAAGGAGCATGCTAGGAGCTATTTAGGTTGTAAAGTTCAAGGACAGGAAAATTTTGCTAAAAGAGAAGGGATAGAGAAAAGTGAGCTTGTGGCAGGCCAAGCCAGGTTTTCATCTAACGGCTCCATTTATGAATAAAAAGCTCTGTTTGGAAACTCACCTTGTCACTAAGAACTATCGACACTCCGGGTTTCCATGTTGGGAGGAAATGCTCTGGCTGTCACAGGGATAGGGTGTGGATATTTTAAAATGACAGCTTGAAGAAAGCCCCTCTGTTTTCCATGCAGTCCCCATTCTGAGGTCTTAACGAGAGCCCCACATCGCCTGTAAGTTGATCTTTCTCCTTGAAGTTACTCTTCATAAATTTTCTCAGAGTCCCTGGCTTCCTTTTTTGAATATACGAGGTGTCTATCAAGGCAGCACAGACAACACCATTTAACTATGCAACATGGAACAAAACAAAAAGTTCTATTTAATATTACTAGAGAATTTATGCAATGGAACATTTATGCTTCATATACAATATAATAACACCTATGGCCCTGGATTGAAAATGTTTCCAGGCTGAATCAAATCCTATTTCCTGTGTTCCCAAGGTAGTGTACATACATCTATTACTCAATAATAATTTACCCAGCACATACTATGATAATAGGCAATATAATAAATATTGAGGGTATAGAGATTTAATGAGAAATTGACATGGCATTCTTATTAGTATCGAATATAATATTATATCCATAATTACAATACACTGTGGGAAGTGTGATAAACCCTAAAAATCTAATTGATTAAACACAATAGAAGTTCATTTCTCACCCACATAAAGTCTAAAATGTGAGTTTCTAATTATCAGCAGACTTTCCTCTAATCAGTAATTCAGAGATCCAGGTTCTTCCCATCTTGTGACTCTACATCGTCAATATCTGACTTCCAAGTTTATCTGGGGTGTCAGCAAACACCTGACAGGGGAGGGGAGCATGGGGAAGTGCATCTACCTTGAAATTATTTTGGCTTGGAACTACCCACTTCATCTCTGTTCATAATTCATTAAATACTTTTAGCTACTAGGGAAGCTGTGAGATCAAGTTCCTGGCTAGGCAGCCACTTTCCAGCAACAACTCTGCACAATGGAACAGGAGCAAGAATCGCTGGTGGACAGCTACCTCCTGTGCTACTGTCCTGAGTGCAGTGTGGGTGGAGGAAGCAATTTCCAGCTTCTTGTGTGGCTGGGTATAGCCACATGACTAAGTTCCGGACAGTGGGATAAGCGTGGAAGTACTGTGGGGCCACTTCCAAGAAACATCTTAATATCAGCTTCAACTCCTTTGTCCCTTTCCTCGTCATCCCCCTCTGCTCTGTTGGAAGTGACAGCTGGAGTCCCAGCCACCATCTTGGACCTTAAAGTTGAGGACTGCATCCAGGTTGGTGGAGTGAAAAGTTCAAAAATGCTTGAGGATGTGGAAGAGTTTTCGGAGCAGGAAGAATGACCTGGGCTACTTACCTCAGATTTTTATGTGAAGAAGAAATAAATTTCAATCTTTTTATAGCACATGTTACTGTGGGATTTGTTAATTACAAGTGAACCTAATCTTAAGTGGTTCAATGGTGATGCTTGCAAAAGGCTTGGAAATATATTAGACTTGCAATTACATGGGGGTTCTGAAAATGTTGAGAATCTGATGTTGTTGTAATATAAGGTATGTGGCCCAGGGCAGGGGCAGACAAATACTTTCCATAAAGGGACAGCTAATAAATACATTAGACTTTACAGGCCATATGATCTCTGTGGCAGTTGCTCAACTCTGCTATTGTGTTGCAAAAGCAGCAATGGAAATTGGTGTAATGGAATGGGAATAGCTGTGTTCCAATAAAACTTTATTTGTAAGAACAGGTGGAGAGCTGGATTTGATCTGCTTAGAGGAAATCATGCTGGATTATCATTGATGATTTATGTATAAGCTCCTCAATATTGTATGTGTGTGTGTGTGTGTTTCCAGTTACATAGAGAGGTATGTAACATAGTGTCAGGAAAAGAATATAGGTTTGACTGACATCTGAATTTGAGCAGGTGAATGGGCTAGCCCAGTCCCCCAGCTGTGCTTGTATATTTACTCTGGGTGCTGAGGGGCGAACCATCTGATTTACTCCTACTGACAGATTCCAATTTTGACCTCTAATAGGAGCTTTCAATGTTTTAACTGAAAGAAGAGACTAGTGGTAGAGTGTTTCTAGAAGCTTAGCAGTCAATAAAAGTGGAAAGGTTTTTTTATCATTAGGTGGCAGAGCTTTTTAGCATTTCTCTCTACTAACAGACCTGAATCTGATTTCAGAGGTCTCTCTCTCCTCTTAGCAGAACATTATTACATCAAGAAAGAAGATGTTTCAGTGTTTGGAGTGTATCTGTTCATGGGAAGTATGTGTTCATGATGTAAAGCACTCTGAAATAGAGACAGAAGTTCTCATTTATTTTTTTTATTAATGCTTTGCTGCGGCAAAGCGCTAGAAAAAAACCAATTAATCTTTCTATGTCTTAATATCCTCACTTTAAAATGGTGGCAGTGCTATTGACTTGAGAACTTTGCTGTGAGAATTAAGGCGAATTTAATCAAGAATGCAAAGTGCCCACGTAATCAACAGGAGCTAAATGTGTGCTTGTGGTTCAATGGTAGCTGCAAAGGAATTACAGGGGTTTATTTCTCAACACTAAAATCAGAAATGATAAATGATCTGACCCATCTGTTTTTCTCAAACTAGTGAGAAACATTTATTTAACAAACATTTATTAAATTCTTCCCATCTGCCAGATGATATTATATAGATTTGAGTTGATTCCTGAAGTGGGGAATCTAATATAATTGGAAGCATCTCACAGGCCTCTTTGTATGTGTTGTTGGAAGATGTTTGTAATGAGCTTGTAGATCTTTAGGTCATGGCCAACTGCCCTGTAGTCAATGCATAAGAAAACACAGAAGAAAGACATTCTAAAAGGTGGAGAGGACAAAGTGACCTTTGCAATTACAGAATGCCTTAAACAGAAAAGAATTCGAATTATTGATCCACAGTTGGGAACCACACAGATAGGAAGCAACAATGTCAGGAATTCAAATGCTTAAACAAAATTGAGTCTAAATGGATCAAAAGTGAGTGTTTCTCAAATGGATCTAGAATGTCTCATATTGGGACTTTGAACAAACATTTGGGGAATTGGCAAGTGCAGAGAATCTGCAGATGTTTTCCATACACACAGTATATGTTAAACAGTGGAGTAAACCCTAGACTTCAGGAAATGCTCAGACATATAGGGAAATTGTTAAGTGGAGAAAAATCTGTTTGCTTTCCTGACACCCTCGCTCTTGTCTAAATCAATTATGAACATTCATGGAACCCACCCATATAGGTCATAGAAACTCGCATTGCTCAGAACTCTGAGAAGGTCTGGAAGCTGAGAACTATTAACTAAGCTTTTATCATTAATTGTTATGCTTCTTTTTTCCTTCTAACTTTTATTGAAAAAATTTCCCCAAAGCTATAATTACACTCAACAATGACAGAACTTATTTAATGAAGCAGAGAGCAGAAACTTTTTGAGACAGCAAAATTTGCAAGCACTTAAATATTAATGAAAAATAGTCTGTCTCAATCCTTTTTTTCACACTTTTCATCTCATGCTTGCATTTAGTCTATAGAAAGTTCAATCATTATTTATATTAGAATCAGTGAAATAAAATGTATGAATAATTTCATGATTTTCCCAAGAGCAATTTTTCTGTACCAATTAAGCATATGAACGAAAAACAGATTTAAATCACAAAAAGAATAATGCATTTCTACATTATGAAAATCAGTGCTCTAAAATGGCCACTGCAATGAAGATAATTTTATTTCTGTTTTTTTCCAGTTGCTGATTTCATTTAAAAATTTTTATATCTGTTAATTGTAGAATAGATAAGCTTCGATATTACATAGGGGTAGCCTCTCAGTCAAGTGACATTTCACAAATTGCCCAGATATTTTATCACATGGAGTATATTGCATTTGCATGGAGTATGCAAATTCCTCTTTATTTTGATTCTACAAATGCCATTCATAAAACCCAAACCTTCTTACCTTAGAGTGACATGAAAAATTTTAAATGACAGAAAGTGCACTATAAACTATCAAATGAGTAGACTGTGTACGGTAGCTAAGAATTGGTGACAAAAGGGCACAGCAAACCTTCAGGTGCACAGATTTCCTGGATCCCATGTGGCCACCAAGGCAGGATTTCTGTCTTGTTTAGTAAGTTCACAGAAGAATGCCCGGCATAAAACAAACAAATTGAATAAATATTCTTAATGACAGTCAAGGCTATTTCCTATATCTTCTGCATTTTACAAAAAGCTTTCTGTGAACTCACTCTTCCAATCTTGCTCATTTCTACGTTGAATCCCTGTCTATCATTGTATTGTTATTTGTGTTATACTTGGGTTTGTCCAGTGGAAATATTCATCCTTAATGGCGAAGGGTCATCAAAGACAAGCGACATTCCAATCTAACCCTCGTCCACACATTAGGAAAGTATTTGGAACCACAGACAGCCTGTTATTAATATCACAGAGGAGATGTATGAAACAAAACAATAAAGGCTGAAAACAAAGACATATGAAGTCACGTTTGACCAGTTTGGGGACTGAAGGATAACAGTGTGGCATATATAGCTTTGAGAGGTTCTCTGAGACGTCTTCGAAAAAGGAAAAGAAAAGATTGGTTCATTGTTTTTATTTCATCAAATACAAATGGATGTAACTCTTCCATTATAATCACAATGCAGTTGTGTACAACACAGTACAATGGGGTACTTTGAAAAATTCTAAAAATATTATCATGAGCTTCCATTGTGCACCTTGGTGTTAATATCTTATCATTTCCCTTGCTCGCTACATTGAAATTTCTGATAGCATCTCCCTCTATGGGCTGGAGGGTTCCTCTCTAGAGTGACAGTCAGTCCTACTGGGTCCCTATGCCTTTTCCATTAGGTATGGTATATTTGCCTTTCTTTGCTCAAAAATAGAGAAAATATAATTTATCAACACAACCAGGGAGTGGTTCTTTGCAAAAACTAATAAAATATGCTTGCTTTTAGCAACAGTAAGAAAAAAATGAGAAATAGTTTGATAAACAATATTAGGACCAAAACAGGGGGCATAAAAATAGAAACAGTAAAGATTCAAAATCCACAGACTATTCTGAACAACTTTATGCCAGTAAATTTGAAAACCTACATAAAGCTTATATTATTCTAGAAAAAAATCATGTGTTTTCTTAAAAAAGAGAAGACATCTGAGGAAACCCCCAGTTGTTAATAAACTAAATGGATAATCAAAGTTTTCCTTGGCAAGTGATGCTAGTCTCACATGGTTTTCAGGTGAGTTTTACCAAACCTTCAGAAAACAGGTAATTCCCATGCTAGATAAAAGAATTCTGAGACTAGAAAAAGAGAAGTTACTTATTTTATAAGCTAATATAATTTCAGCACCAAAACAAGAAAATTTTGATCAACTACTTATGTAGATTAAATATCAATACCATATTAACAAATACAATCTATTAGTGTACACTACAGCATTGGTTTTTATTAGCCTTAAGTTGTTGTTATAGTGTAGATGTCTTAGTAAACAGTGGGCAAGACAGATGCCCCACACAGAGGCTGGGACAGAGGAAAGCAAGCCCACAAAGGTAGCAGGATATGGAAGGTTAGCATCTGACCTAGTCTTTGGTGGTCAAGAGGGGATGACAGCCAAGATTTTAAGGATGAGAAGGGTTATTCAGTAAGGATAAGAACATTCTGGGCCAAGGAAATAGCAAACCATTGCATACAGAGAGTGCAGAGCAGGTCTGAGACACAGCTAGCGAGTTGGCTATGGCAGGACTAAGGCATGAGATTGGTGGAGCGGCTAGACTGAGGCCATTCCAGGGAGGATCTCCTGTCCAGGGTGGTCTGAACTGACTTCCCCATCCAGGCTCCTTTTGCTCCATCTCCTCTGTTCCTCCACCCCCTCTCCGTGCTCCCTCAGCACGAGCAGAGGCAGTACTAGTCATTCGCCTCCTCTCAATCCTCTGCCCCTCAGAACTCAGCCCAGCTCTGTCAGCAGGTGTCGCTCCCATGAGTCCAGAACAATCGTTCTTGTTTTAGCCTCCTCTCTGCCCGCCCTGGACCTTGCACGTCGTGGGCCCTCGGCACCTCCTCACCGTCTGAGGGATGGTATTTTGTCAAAGTACTCGAACAATTAGCTAAGTTTGACACGCGGCTCAGCTGTGTAAGGGAGAAAACAGGAAACTGGCCCGTTGCAAAGTGACAGAAGAACCTGAAACAGAGAACAGGGCCAGAAACAAACTAACCCACATAATGGAGCTGTGCGTGCTTGGGGGCGCTCATCACCCATCCTGCTCAGCAGCAGGACTAAACAGGGCCACACGGTCGGCTTTGGAGTCAGAGTCCCAGCCTGGAGCACAACCCATTGCTGATTTAACAAGTGACCTTGACCCCGTTGCTGAAACTTTTTGAATGACGGTTTCCTTACCTGACTATGGAAAAAATGCATACTCCGCACGATTGCTGTAAGAATCACACAAAACACTGCCTGTGAAAGTGCTTAAAAATCTGCAAATTGTTATAGCCATTTAATTACTGAGCTGGCCTGGTTGGGCAAGAAAGACAAAGCACATTGAGAAACAAAATCCAGATTGATTTAAAGCGAGACACAACAAAAACCAGCAGAAAACAGGACATGATGTCAGGCATCAAACCTTGGCATACTTTCCACGATTAGAGCCGTTTCCCATAAAGGAATATATATAACCCAGTGACTGGAAACCTCGGTGAAGTTTCTATTTCCTTCCCGTCCTTGCTGATCTCCACTGGGTAGTCTGCAGCGGTGGCTCCAAGGCCCTGTGAGAGAAACCATTAGTCCCCGGAAGGACGACTTGCCCTGAGGTTCATGGTTATTATCCTGGAAGTTGAAGAGGTGATGGGAGATGTCACTACGTTTCCTTAGAGCAGGTTTCTGCAGTTAGGAGTCACCTCCTCACAATACTTTGGCCTCTCAGAGCTGGGCGACGCTCTGTCAGCAGGGACGCAGAGGGCAGCCTGCAGCAGGGGGGACTTTGGGCACCCTGTGGCTCTCATCGGATGAGTCAGTGAGTTGAGGACGTGCCTGTTATTTGCTTCATAGCAAAAGCTGAAAATGGTGGGATGGATCTTGTCAGACAAGAACTTAATAAAAATTTTGAAGTTTTCCATAAAACCAGATATGGTACAGTATCATTAAAATTTAATGAATTATTAACTCCAATATAGACTTTTATAGATGTTAAGCATTTTTATTACAGATTTTTATCTGTTAAGAGTCAAAATTGATCTAAATTTCCCAAAGAAAGGCTAAGAATAAAGAAAGGAGCAGGAAATATAGGCAAGTGGTTACAAGAGAGGAGTTGTGCATAATTTCAGAAATGGGTTATCACATTCATTCGTGTAGCATAGCAATTTTGTAAGAGTTACCAAAACCAATTTTCAATATAATTTTGAAATATCTTGAAGCAAAAACACAATCTTCAATTTGGATACCCTTTTTATGTGGTTAGATAAATTGCATGATGAAAACATGGTGCATTTGGAAAAAAGAGTAACAAACAACTCTGGGTGTTACTGAGAATGCAGGTTGTACGTGGTTTGGTGTCCCTTTTCCCAGACCACGTCACTTCTTTCTGCATGGCAGGAGCTTGAGATTTGAAGCCAACTTGAAGCAGCTCTACCTTTGTTGGTTGAGGCTCACCAAAGCCCAAATAGCCTCCTTATCTGTAAAATGGGATTAGTTACAGAGTTTAGTAAGATTCAAAAGCAATATGACATGCTAAATACTTAGCACATGTATAGCACTTCGTAAGGTCCTTGATTAATTGTAACTATGATGAACTTTATCACTGCTAGTGTGGGAGCTGTAGACTTTACTTGAAACTTTGATTCTTACTCTGTTCTTAAGTAGACATGATAAACTACTGCTAATTAAACTATTGTGTTGTGTAAAATGAAAACAATCGACAACTTGGAAAGTATCACCCCATCTTGATTATACAGAGCATAGGCATAAACGTTGTCTAGTGAGCATGAAACGGTTTCTTACTCCTAGGTGGGAGAAGATGCCAGGAAAAGAGAACATTCCTCTTTAGCCACTAGAGTTCAGAAGATATTTGAGAGTGAAGTAGGAGGGAAAAAATGAAGTGCAGAGCTAAAAACAAGCCATTCAGACAGAACTCAGACTATACCCACACCAAGGGTGCAAGGAGGGTGGCAATGTCCCTACTGCCACGGAAGGCAAGCCGAGGGCATTTGGAGGAGAATACACTAAGGAATTCCAGCTCCCCTGAACAATTTTTATGCACTTGCAGAATAGCAGTGGAAATACAACAGCGCAACTGAAGCAGTTTGCATGGGAGCCCTGAGAAAGGAACTGGGCCATCAGTGAGGCTAAGGATTAGCCACAGTTAAAATGCCAGTGACAAAGGTCACTAATGCAGATGAGCTGGAATACAGGCACAGAGCAGACGTACCTTAGTAGCTATTCGCAGCCTAGGGAGCAGACACCGGTGCTTGTCACTACGTGTAACTCAGGGGAAGACCTGGGCCACCGTGAGTAGTTCCTTGCATAAATAAAGCTGAGTGATTTTTTCGTATTCCTCCCTCAACCTCTCTGCCCTCTACTTTTTAAATTCTGAAGCTTAGAGTTAAAGATCTCCTAGAGGTATGTTTAAAGAGAGAGACAGGAAATGAATGATTTTAATAGTATTTTCCAGACTCACCATTTCAGTGCTGTGACCGGGTAGCACAAGGAAGGGAACCAGCTTTGGGGAGAAAGTGCTGTGTTAGTTATCCACTGCTACACAACAATACCACTACAAGCTCAGACGCTGAAAGCCACACACACATTTATTATCGCAGTTTCCGCAGGTCAGGAGTCTGGCCTGGAGTTCGCTGCACCCTTTGTGAGGCTGCAAATCAGAGTCAGCCAGGGCTGAGTACGCAACTGAGGCTCGGCTGGGGAAGGAGCTGCTTCCAAGCTCAGACGGTTGCTGGCACCGGCCAACTATCCGCATCCTCGCCGGCTGTGTGCCAGAGGCGGCCCTCGATTTCCCTCCACGCAGCTCGGCCTCTAGGGCAGCCCACTGCGGGGCAGAGTGTTGTCTCAAAGCCAACAGGAAAGGGAGTCTCTCAGCACGACAGTCATCACGACCTTACGTAACGCGGCCACGGAGGTGAATTCCTGCCCTCTTTGCCACATTCCATTGGTTAGAAGCAAGTCAAATGTCCCACCCACAGTCAAGGTGCGTTGAGCGGAACGTGACTTCCGGGAGGAGTACGCATGCGCACCGACTTAGATTCTGGCCACCCAAACTGCTGTGTCAAACACTTTAAAGACATTGGATAATTAATCTTTTTTCCTCAGTCTGAGGTACGTATCTTGGTCCATGGCAATGTCTCTAAACTGGTTTGTTTCCTCCTAGAAAATCGTCTCCAGTTCCACTTTCTGCACCGCAACCAGAATAACAAAACAGGATCACAGCCACGTTCTGTTAAAGTGCCCCGCCCACCACTTTAATCTGACTGGTACCGCCCTTTGTTAAGTTGTCCCCAAACTACTCAAGCCCGCCCATAGTTTTGGGGTGCCCCGGTGCCTTTCCCACACAGCACGGTGTTCTTCCTCTCGGCCCTCCTTTGTCCACACAGCTGAACCTCTTCGGCCTCATCCTCAGAGTGGAGAGAGGCCCCTGGCCCTGGTTTCTACAAAGTGAGATCCTTCAGTTTCATCTCCCCGCAGCCCCTGGGCCTCACCCACCCGAACATCACCCGGAGCTGTCCACACCCCGCACTTAGAGCTCTCTGGTTTCAGTGGCCCCAGCTCGGGAGGCCGTCAGACCCCCTCTTAGGGTCTAGCCCAGTGATGCTTTCCAGGATCTGGTGCCAGCCCTCGACGCTCATTTTCTTCACCCATCATTGCTTA